>JABFQC010000133.1:0-35958 GCA_022817085.1 Psilanteris sp. ZL-2020
GTTTAATGTTATCAAATGAAAGAAGACAAAAAATAACTTCAACACAAATGATACAATTTACACGTACTTTATCGTATATATTTTAAGTTTAAACATAATGATATCAAAGAACCTTTTTATGAAACCAGGATACTTGATTCTCATAAATTACAGAATATGTCCTTTACAAATTCTTTGTTTAATAAAACGGAAAAATTCTGTCACGTTAGATAAAACACCACTTCACGAAATAATAATAGTTGCGGATATGGCATATTAGTGTGGGAGGTATGTTAAGATATGGTTGTATGGTAAAATATGGAAGAACAGATGTTATAACGCATAAAACACCCGACGCAACTTTCATTCTGGTTATCTTTATTGGCGCAATTTTTGCTTTCCAATCGTGGGATCGTAATTAATGGGAAGTCATTAAAAATCATTGATTTACAAGGAAATTTCTGCGGGCATCGAGAAATTATTATTTTTATTTCTCGTAACTTGTTTGTGTCATTGCAACACACACACATGATTCCAAAAGTCATTTTTTACATTCAAAAATTGTTCAGACGTTCATTAACGGTCTTTAGTGTTAATGCATTCGTACAGCCTATCTAATCGAATAATTAAACTTTTTTATCATTTATGAAACATGAATTAATAAATTAATAACTAATTAAAAATTTTGTTTAAACATTTTGTGCAACGTGAATTGTTGCACGTCGTGTGAAAAGTGTGGCATTCTTAATTTTAATTGTTCAGTCACCGTTCGGTTGTGCACTCTAATGTTTAATAAATCAGGAGAATAGATAAAAACTATAAGATGCAGAATTATTACACTTTGGTTACGCCTAGGGGCTTCAAGGTAAACTTTGAATTTCATATTGAAAGCTATCGGAAAATTAGTTCCACGTCGCTTATTTTTATAACTTGTTGACAGGATATGAATAAAAAGTAAAATGATACTAAAACTTTATCTGCGAAATTGGAACGAAATAATAAATAAAAGATATGTGTATGAATGCAAGTAACATAAAAATCTATAATAACACAAATTTGCTCAGCTGAAATGAAAAAGTAAAAGCATTTTAGAATTTATTCGAAATTCATGTTACAGTGTAATTTAATCAATTCCATTCAATAATAATTAATCAGAAAACAAATTAGTGCGTAAATAATAATTTTCAAATAATGACTGATTAATATATTCGACCTAAAAGTACAGTTTTGTATTTTGATATAAATATATATGCAGTAATAAAACTAATATCTATTTTTATTAATGGAATTTTTTAAAATTGAAAACATCTTGCAAGATATAAAACATTTTTTATATTTGTATAATTTATGCGTATTTAAATCATCCATAAGCTGTCATTTCGTTATTATTATTATTGCGTATTACATTCATTTCCGAATTGAAGAAAATTATAATTATAAATATTATAATCAATCGTCAAAAACACCGTCAAATAAAAATGATAACTAATATTTAAAATATAGTTTTAAGTTCCTCGGTGTTTATGAAACTGACATTGTATTTGAATAATAGCACACATTTAACACACATAAAATATGCTAAATGTTATAACCTTATCATCATCGTTCCGAATATCCCAAAGTTTCTATTAATATTTTCACAACCAGAATCTAAATCGCTCTTCGAATTGCACTAAATGATTACACCTGCGTGCGTTTCATCACACGTATCCGCGATTAATTTTCGCGAAATCATTCCGTTGCTGCTCGGTGCACTCGAAAACCGACCGATCGAAATGAAAACAAAATGATCCATCCCATTTTGTCCATCGAGCGAAATATTGAGTGATTTGAATGCCTGTCAAACTTTCAAGCAAATTTCAACAATTCTGTATTAACTTTCAGCTGAAAACCGTGATGGAGCGTTGCGAAAAAATCCCAAGCGAGACGTTCGAATATCGCAGCAGAAACGAGGAAGAGTCGCGACTGTGGCCCCGGTTGGACCGCGAGGGAAAATCTTTAGGCGATATGGAGTACGTGGTACCTTCTCCTCCCGAGAGAGAACGCCAATCGACCGTGCAAACGCTAAGCCACGCGGATCTCGAGGCTTACGTCAGAAGTTATCAGGATCCTCGAATGTCCAGAGTGAGTGGTTAATTTATTCCTGGCATTTTCCGCCACTTACTTTCATATATCATTAAAACCTTTCCTTGGCTCGTCTTACGCGAATTGTGCGAGATATGCCTCTCGATATACTTAATTCCAACTCGGATCGATCGAGAAGCAAGACGGCTATTATAATTCCGATCGTGATTCATCCTCAGGTGGATTTGTACCGTGAAACTGCGTTGACGGAGGCTGGTTTAGAAGAGTATACAATGGTGCAGCACGCGCAACAGGCGAGTTACGCGCAGTCCGAGGGATACCACAGTTACGTGTCCAGCGTAGATTCGACCACGACAACACCCTTTCTGGACAGGTAATTATAGTCAGATTGTATTATATATATATTTGGTTTTTATTAAGTTAATTGTTTAAGAGGAAGATTGTTTATGAGATAAAAAATGTTTTAAACGAGCGTCATATAATATTAGGATATACCAATTATAAAATAAATTAATCATATGTTTATCACTGGTTATTTTTGATATATAATTTTAATCTGTTTCAATAATAATATGGTTTTATTTAATTATAGAGGGTAAATTAAATTTATTAATGGCAAATATGCATGAAGTTTAAAACGTTGATTATCAATTAGTTGTATTTAGATAAATAATAATGACTTTTTACAAGGAAAATTTACACCTTTTAAAGGTAATATCCTTAAAAATATAATCTAATTAGAAATTATTGCTATCAAAATAAAATTCAATATGTGAAGTTTGAAACTTGACACACATTAATGGGAAAAACTTAATTTTTACTGATAAAAATTATTGGAAATTTTGTGAATTTTTGTAAAGTCGTCTATAATAATTCAATTTATGCCTCGAATTATATAAAATAATTAATTGTATTGTTTATAATTAACAATTTATAATAAAAATATATTACTTTATATCTCATAACACTTAATACGTAATAAATACAAATTAATATTAAAGTGCAAATAATCATTAATAATGATTATTTTAAAAGTAAAATTCATAAATCCCGTTTTTGAAAGAAGGCATTAATCAGACAGTATCAATTAACCTGACCTTACAATACAGCTTATTTCTTAAAATTCTGATAAATATACGCAAATATTAGGGCAAAAAACAGAATAATGTACATCATTCACTTTTATTTACGCTATACGCTGTCATATATAAACCACTTTTTTTATCTCCAGCTAAGCATTATCTTGTTAAAACAATTACCAATTACAATTTATTTTTCCAAAATTGATATTACGTTACGCAATTACCATTTTCGTTTTTACTTGTAATCTAATAGTTTGCAGCAATTCATTATTAACCTATACAAGCTCAACTGGTCCTTTTCCTCTCTTCCTTATTAAATCCCCACCTCGCTCCCCTTTCCCTCGCTGTACACATACCGATTGTTTACCGAACCCTTATCACTCACCTACCACTACATCCAAACATCTTATTATCCATGCGTGACTGCGTATTATTCATGGATCATGGCAACTGACCGATCATCAGTCACAAATTGAAGATAATTAATTTTCTATTGCCCAGGCAGCGTTAACGATGAATAATTGCAAATTGATAGATCGTAAATAAGAGCTTATTGATTGCGCGGCCCATTCGCCGGACATTAATTAACTAATCATAATTCACTCGGTAGGTTACGGAGGGACAGCGAAGCGGTGGCGCAGAGACCCCCTGTGCCTTCCTGGGAGGACGGCTCCCGCGAAGGTCGCGACAGCGTGGTCACCACCTCGAGCGGCAGCGCGTCCAGCAGCGAGACCTTAAAATGGCACGGCTCGATGTCGGACGTAAGCGTGTCCAGTGGGATCCCTATTCGTTCGATACCCGCCGAGGACAGGTGGCAGCGCGACGACTCCCTATCCGACGCCAGCAGCACCATATCGCCCGCTTATCAGAAGTCCTCGAGCGAAACTTCGATCGACAGTCCTAAATCGGATTGGCACGTGGCGAACGAAAAATTTCAATTAGCCAGGACCCAAGTGTCCGCGAGTTCGCAGGCAATACATAACGGAGAAGGCGACGTGGCGTCGGACCTGGCTCACATACAGGCAAGCAAACAACTCATCGCACACAGTGCCAGAGTACAAACTCCCCAACGCCACGTATCCGAGAGTGTCTTGTACTTGGACAGGGAGAGAAGCCAGAGGAAGTTGTACGCGATTGGCACAAGCGTGCAGAACAAAAGTCAGGATGTAACGCAATGTTCTAGGTGGGTGAGACGATCAAAGGTGCTATCGGAGCGGTGTACATCAAGTCTAATTTTAAATAAAACCCAATGGTATAAACTCGTCGAATTGACTCGAGTTAATAAATGAAAACGCGAAATCATGTTGTTAATACGTTTAAGGACATTTATAAGTACAGTTAGTTTTGTATGAATTAAATGATTGATTAGTAATGAGATTGTTTAATGGTTTGTTATTCGTACAGTAATAGATACGACTGTCATTTGTGCGACTTTTAAAACTGTATTTTTTGATTAGTTGGGCGTTTTCATTATGTATAATTTAATTGTTTATTTGTTTTCTGTATATATTGATAAATATTATTTTGTTGGTAAAAAAATTATCGATTACTGTAAAGAAATGAAATAAGAATAAAGTTAAAGTTTATATTCATGCTATCAATCTGTTTATGGTTGCTTGGATGAATATATATACATATTTTAGAATAATATTTAGTATAATAAACGTAAATTAACAATTAAAATTAATTTATTAGTTTATTATAACAAGTATCATTTGTGATGAATGAAATAAAAAAATGTTATTATATTTTAATAAATAACATACAATTTTTTAGGATTTATTAAAACATAATAATAATTTATTATATTCAATATTGTTATACCTCAAGCTTAAATAAAAAATCAATTATAATTTATTTTAAGATTCTTATATTATTGAATATCAGTGAAGATAATAGAAAACTAAATACAATAAAATATATGTTAATATTGTTATACAACTACAACTGCAACAAATGTGTTAATGTACTATATGATTTCAGGGTATCAACGAATTCACATACATCTCAACAGTCATTATCCGTAGCAGAGCGAATTAGTGAATTAGAAAAACACCAATCGCAGCCACAACAGCAGATGCGTTATACGTATTTAGATCCAGACAAACGTCATCGAGTTTCAGACCCAACTTTAAAAGCTATTCAAAAGAAAGCATTATTATCGTTTTATGAAAGACACCAGCAAGCATTTTGGCGTTCGGAGCCACATTTAGTGCCAAATCAAAGTCCACCACCACCGCCCCAGCCTCCTCCTCGGCCTAAAAACACTTCCTCCAGAAGAGCTAGTTCGGCTTCAGATTACGCGAATGGTAATTGGCGAGAAAAGACTAACCGAGGACAACAAAATTCGGAATTACCCCATCCAAAGCACAGGCATAGCAATAGTTGTGGTAGTTTATCGACGGATCTTCTGGGTCCGGTAATAGTAGGACCCACGATTTCCATTGATGACTGGGTTCCAGAAAGACCACCGAAAAAACCACACCTAAGAGAAGCTTTTAATGATAGTATATGGTTAGTTTTAACATTTATTTAGTTTCCTTAATTCAATTTGTTCAACAAATGTGTAATATACAAGGAATATCAAAATATTTTAATTTTTATTGTTTCAGTAATGAACGCGTTCCCAGTCCTGATTTACCTCCTCCGTCGCCACCAGCTGTATTGGAAAACGAGGTATTAAATTCCGACGAACCCTTGCCACCACCGCCACCTGAACTTAGCCAAGAATTGTCTAGTGATCCTGAATTAACGAGAAAACAGAATCTTGTAAATGTAAGACTTCTTTATAGAATTTTTTGGCATAATATATTTATTATCAAATCGAATCAATCGATATCAAATCGATTTTATTAACTTTTAAATACTTTCTATTTTAAGGATTTGGCTCCACGAATTGAAAGGCACAAACCAAATCGACGATCATCTACCCGGAGGATGCGTCATGCCAAAATGTCTCCGTCTCCATCTGAGCCAATAGTAACTTCACAACCTTGGCCAACCATTGCAAGATCAACTCCAGTTTTTGCAGAGACAAATTTGGAAGCGCCAATCTTGTCAGCAGGTTTCACCACTCATCGTACCTTTGCATCAGCGAGATCTAGTCTCAGATATTCTGGGTACTTAATCCATTTAATTTAGTTATATAGTCACTGTAAAAACAAGTGTTTTAGAAATGTTATTCAAACATTTCAATTTATTAAAATAAATTTTAATCGTTTTAAATGATGTTTAAAATATAACACTTATGAGCGTTACGTTCCCTACAGAACACTTCTTTTTATAGTAATTTATGTTATATATTTATATTTGTTTGTATATTCAATTTAATAATAATCTTTTATTTAATTGATGATTCATAGAATATCAAATTATTTTTAAATATATGTTTAATATTTTAACAATTATAGAAAATTATAGAATACAATATATTAATTATATATTTTTTATTTAACAGGAAATCAAACTCCACGCAAAAACTCGTTGTTAACGGCAAAGCTGTTGTATCAACGGTACCAATCCCTCAATATATAGAAAAAAGGTCACGTCCACCAGCTCGGTTGCCCCAGGAAGTCGGAAATAATAGAAATTATAATGATACCATTGTTCGTCATAATTCGATGAGACTCGAAACGACAGGACAAATACCACAACCTCAGGTTTGTAAAAATTTCTAAACGAAAATATTTATTTATACAACCTTTATATAAACTGTCTTATAAGTTCCAATTCATATTTTGCCTTCACATATTATTAACTCATAATTTCAATTAACCATTGATTGAAAAAATAACTCTTAATTTTATTTTCAAATATTAATTCAATAATATTAATAGCCCAATTATATTATTTCTAGGTGCCACGAAGTGAAAAGATTAGTACGTTAAAACATAAAACGCAGTCGGATTCAAACTCTCCACCTCCCCCGCCTCTAGCGCCACGTCTAACTACTCCATTGAAACCATTGCCCCCTCCACCAAGACCGGCACCGCCATCAATCACAAGAGGGTAAATATATATACATAATATAAAAGATATCTTAAAATTTCTGTTTCTTTCTATGGGTGACTGAATTTATTTGCAAAATGCTAATACGACGTCTAACAATTGTTTGCTATAAAACAATTCCGACTAACGAATCCAGATAAACTATTCATTGAAGTCCGTAAGTTACTGGTATAATTCAAATGAAATAAACGACAGCAAAAGACGTTATACTCTGTAGGTATCGAACTATAAAGAGAATGCCGTTTCAAGATCAAGAGGTCGCGCACGGTGAGTCAAGCGCAGTACCGTTTTATGGAGGAAGATCAATCGCGAAGATATTATTTCGCTTGTGATCTCGCTGATGATCGTAACTCGGCATATAAAAACTAGATATTCGATTGTAATGAACTATATACTAATAAATGGACTCCAAGGTCTTCCTATATAAATGCTGCAAATGGTAATTTTGAGATATATGTATATGTATATAGACTGTTTTTTTTCTAGTTTTTCTGTATAATGTTACAAATGCAAATTTAAGCAATCAGGCAGTTTTCATCCTCACGTATTGATACTAATTTCGCTTTTGTTCATTATGAAAGGTAGCGTCTAGTTTATTTTTAACCAAATGAATGGTGAAGCGACAATTTTGCGTTACACAAAATCAGTGTTTGTTTTATGAGTCTTCACGGGGTGATAAGTTTCTTTTCACCGTTCTTTTGTCTCCTTTGCGCTCTGATTGAAGACATTGGGCTCGACCTCCGTTGTTGAGGTTCGGTGCTCTTGCGTCCTTCTTGAGAAAATGAGTCGGAAGAAGACTTAGGTTCATAATCATTTTCTTGAAATAGCTCTGAACCTAACACAATGGAATTAAGAATATGCAAGCGTTATTTTAATTACTGTTTAATCTTGAAAAGTCATTTTGTAAGCACATTATAATGGCCAATTAAATAATCATTGAAAATAATATAAAGTAACCAAAATAATATCTTAATAGAATTTTTTTCATTATAATAATAGTTATAATATTTTATTGTTATTGTTATTAAATTTTATACTTATTTAATTAATAATTATCATATAAACAACGAAAAAAATTCAATCTTTGAACAGTGTTAATTGTAAAGCATAAATTTGTGATCTTAAAGTCGGTATATATTTTTATTGGTTTTATCTAGTAATAACTAGACATTAATCTCAAAATGATTGAGTTATAATAATTACTATTTTCTTTATTGATTGCATACAAACAATTGTATGTTCTTTAAATTCAACAACATTCAATTTAATAATGTCTTAGTTGTTACTTCATTTACAAATGTCTTTTATAATCTATAAACATTTGTAATAAGAATTTCGAAGTAAGAAAATAAAAAATACGAATATAAAGAAATTATTATATCTGTTTCATTAAAAAAGAATTTTCAACACTTATGACTAAAATACGAATCAAACTACAATATAAACAAACTACTATCTAATTAAATTACAATATTAAAAATATAATGTTTTATATTATAATTAGTAGTGTAATAGAATGGTTTTCTATATACAGCAAAGAGATGGTGGCCTCGTTCAGGGTGGTTTCTAGAGACGTATCGCTTACCTCGTCTGCTATCACAATTACTCTTTTTCATATACCAGCGTTTTCTAAGGCGAAAGCGTCGTCAACCCACTCGTTCGTTGCTAATTTTGCAACATGCTAATCTAACCATCACTGGATTATTAACGCGTTGTTACACATGGACGGCGAATACTTTTGATCAGTTTCACATTTTGCAATCAACCGATTCATTTGTGTATATCTGCATTTATTAAATTCATCTATTAAGTGTTTTTGATCGCCGGTAAATAATAATAGCTTAAGAACACTGCATATTTGCCACAAACATTTCTATGAAATTATTTGCAATTTAAATTTTCTGATCGATCGATCGACTGACTGATTCGCGACGGGATCTTTGTAAGTGACAGAAGGCGAACGGATTTTACGAGTGAGTTGAATAAGAAAAACAAAAGAAGACGCCGGATAAACGTAAAAATTCTTGGCAACGTCGTCGAAGAATGATTAATGTGACATTTCAATTACTATCCAAATACGCTAAAAAAAATGTCATTTCTGATGTTTCAAAAATATTTCGAATCATTTCGAACGAATTATTTGCATTGATCTACGATATTTGACGCGTTATTATTATTTGTATTATTATTGCGAAAATGATTTAATACTCTACGAAGGAATTAATGATTAGTGCAATTTATAAACTGAATCTTTCTTCTTCCAAAACAAGTTATTATTTTTGTTTGCGCGCAAATAGTTTTGCGATAACAATTTATAGGTGTTAAAAAGCTGCGATGAAAAATTCATGACGAGAAACTTCCTTGTCTTATGATGTAACAGAAAAAAAAATGAGCACTTAACAAATGATCAAGAGTTAGCAGCAATAACCGCGCTGCGGATGCGGGAATAGAGGATGACATCAGAACAGTTGTAGCGATGCGATTGCGACCGGTTTTTCACGTTTATCGCAAGTTCGATTTTCAAGTCATTTTTAACGATCGACTAAACTTGTCATTTGAAATATGATTAAGAAAGAAAGGAAGATTGAGTCCGAGTAGTTTTTAAAAGTTTAGTGCCAAAGGTACATGAGCGTTAAATTGACGGTGAAATAAGGTAAATCGTAAAAATAGAGGAAGTCGAATGAAAAGCTTAATAACGTCAATTTAGTGGATAATAAATATTCGACAAACACGAGGATTGAACGAGCATGTTGATAAATGAAGGATGCACTGTCAATTTCAATTTGAATGAAATTAATTATACCCATGGAAATAGCGATATAAATTTTCAATCGGAGTGAAATACATTTTCTTTTCCAACATCATTCGCGTATACAAAATGAATGAATGTTTATAAATTATTATTTCAAATGTGTTGAGAAATATAAATTGCGTTATATCAATGCGTTCAAAATCAACAATTATCAAGTGGATTCAATTCTGAATTCGTACTGTACAAATCGCATTCCGTTTACGTTGAATATTCTTATTCGATAAATAAATGTAATATTTATAAAAAAAAATGAGCCAAAACGGTATTTTATTTCTAATTTCTAAATAAACACTATTATTTCAAAATTGGTACAGTTTTTCAATGGCATTGTGAGTAACAAATGAACTATATTTTCAGTCTAAAAAACTGACTCCGTTTTAGAACTGTCTTTTAAAAAACCGGCGTATTAAATTTGTCGTATTTTAATTATACAAAACAGTTATGCCGGTTTGAAACTTGGCGAAATATTTGCATACAAAATAGTACAACGCAGAAAACAGGTTCGAAAGCAAAATCAATCCCCCCGATATCTGAAATAACGAGTTTAAACAATGACACATTTAAGGCGAATTATTCGAAATTTGAAATCCGCCGCGGGTCAAAAAATGGCCTATCTATATAGATTACCATTCGAGCCAAAGGACGTACCTGGCAACCGCGGCATCATCTTTCGACGTCATTGGTCGGCTCTGCGGTCGCTTCGGTCGCATTTGCTATGGCATTGAAAGAAAACTAGAATTCTCGTTGGAGAAAAATGTAAAGATGCGAGTAAAAATCATGCAAAATAAAGTTACACTCGACGCACGTGTTCAGTTATCGCAGACCGCAAGCCGCATCGAAGCAAATGATATGTGTAAGGTACGCACAACTCTTCCTCGGCGAATCGAAAAATGAAGAACACAATAGTTTCTCAGACGTTAGTCAGATATATTTGTTTATCGTGATTCCGTGTTAGCTTATGTAAATTTAATAACCTGTATTATTCACTTATTTGAATGATACGTACTGCTTGCTTTGGTTTTTAAATAATTCAAAAAAATATCATTTTCCGAATTACCAAAATAGATAATGCAATCGAACTGACACATAGCGATATATAAATCATATCAGGAATTTAAAAATAAATGTTACGAAAAGAAAAAGGCATTAAGATAAACAAAGAAGCGACGCGTATTAGATGCAAGCGCAGCGATACATTAAATTTAGTATTTAATGAAACTCGAATTGTTATTTTTAACTACAAAATGATATAATTAATAATAAAATTATGCGCAACGCATAAAAGTGAATTAAAGTATAATAAATGATTAATCTATTTGTTAATGACAAATAACTCATTATTCCATTTATATAAATAAATAAACAAAGAAATAAAGAAATTGTATATTAACAAAGTAATTAATATTGACTAAGTTATCCTTCGTAATTTAAAAGTTTCGTTTGAATCTTGAATATATAAACCTTCATTGATAATTTTATTATCGTTTGTTCATATATATAATCGGCGTGGCTCTGTAAACATCTGTTCTAGAACATCTTTCTACTAGAATCATACACTAAATTATTGTCGAGGATGAAAATTAAACTTATCTAATAATTTACAGAAGTATTGTATATTACCTTCTATTTACGACTCTTCAAAATATCAGTTGTTTTAGGCACGTTTTAACTCGTTACCTTTTCAATACTAAAATGGTCCCTGTACAATGTAAATAATCACGATTAAAAATGAGTCATTCAATTTTCTTAAACAATACGTTTCAAAAGTTTAAAGGCCCATCAAATTCCATGAATTTCGTCTCAGTAGAAATTTTTCGAAATATAGTTTCTAAATTTTTACATTACTGCTTTATACGAGTAAAAGAATGTAATACCAATATAATAAGCACGAGTGAAATGTTAACATTATTTTTCCTTCGAAAAAACTCTTTTATGCTATTGTAATTTATTAAGTCGTTTTTAATGAACGTTGCGTAATACAATTACACAAATTGTTGCATACAAATATCTGCATAACAACATTTAAAGTCATTATTACAATACTATGTAATCGATCCGCGTAAAAAAAAAACATAAAAGTTCTTCTGTTTTATTCTCATTTAAATTGTACAAACATATAGTAGCATTATAGTTTTATGAGCATGTTTTTCTTTTATTCTATAAATGTCTGTTAAAAGAGAATTGTAGTAATACTTAATGTTTATATATGTCGTTTTTATTAAAACGAGTAAAAAACGTTGTATATAAAGTAGAAACGAGCAAATGCGATAATCATGTATGATATTAAATTAAAGTATGATTAGTTGTATCAAACGAAGAAGACTCAATGTTATACATTTTAATCCACGTTATGTAAAGTACATCCAAGTTGTGTACAATTGTTAGCTTTCCGGATTTACAGTTATAAAAATGACCAGCTTTTTAAATTCGTTATCTGTGCCAAGAACGTAACGTAACATTTTATGATGATTCGCGAACGAATTGGAATATGAATTTCAATGAAACAAGTTTAATTGAAATAATGAATACAAATTGATTAGAATTATTGATTTATTGATATGATTTCATAGACATGTATGATGGACAAACGTAAAAATGTATCTTTTATTCATAAAACTTATCATCTCAATAATAAACAATAACGCCATCTTCTATATTCTGTTAAAACAGTTGTAATCAGTATAATTGATAGGTAAATCTAATTCCGATTCTAACAATTCTTTGCTTTGGACTGTTTACTATTTGATATTGGCTTTTAAAATATGAGAGTTGGAATTTTCGAAAATCAATATTTTAGAATAGATAAATTAAACTGAAGTATTTCGATTTCAGGAAAGTGTGCTCAAGACACGTATTGTACGGCCACAATGAGTTAATTGTATTTTTCCTATATTCAATCATTAGATTTTCTCGAGAGATCCTCAACAGATGTTATGAATTTAATGGACTCATTATAATATGCTTACGCAGTTTTTAACTATTTCATGAATTAAACTGTGCCCGATGAGTATTTTCAATATTTAAACATTTAAATATAAATATTTATTGATAAAATAAATAATACGCATATAACTATACATTATTATATATATATATATATATATTGTTTTTTTAATAATAATGCTAATATAGATAATAAAAGTTATAATAAAGTATTTCTTCTTTATAAATAATATATAAAATAATGACAGCAATATACAAATGTATATTCTATATATATATGTAATTGTTATAAAAAATGAAACAATTTTCCATATGTTATGATTTCTTGTTTAAATTATAATTAAAAATTATAATTATGGCGATTAACATTACTATTTTATGTATGATTTATTATGAATTCCATCTACAGCTATATGCGTTTGACAGATTGTACTGAGAAAAGTAATTACAATTAAATAAATTATAATATTTTATTGAGAAAGCGTTTAACGGTCAAGAAACTTACAGTATTTTATTACAGTATAAAAGAAATGATTAAACCTACACAATTATATCATTTTTCAAAAAAATGTTATTTGTATACTTATTTTTATAATATGACCTTACAATTAACCGTCAGTTTGTTGACTTCACAAAACTTTTCCAATAATATATTACAATTACACTGGCATTAGTTTTCTTGGCGTTTTATAATTTGTTTTCATTCTAACTAAAAATACTATTATTAACTAAAACACAAAATACAAGAAAATTGATATTGAAGCTTACAATATAACAATATTCATCAGTTACACTATTAATCGCTCATGCATACAAATTAAATTCAATTCAACTAAATTAACATTTAATTAATCAGCATAATTAATTCAGAATCTATTATTTATTATTCCTACATACTTTTAATTGTTATCTAAATAATTAGTAAGCGCAATTTAAATACAAATAAATTTGACTTATTTCGAACTTTTGCTGGTTCGAACTGAAATGAATTGATTAATTTAAACAAAACAATTCAATCCACATATGATTGTTTCAATTCATCAGTTGAAACGTGATTGAACTGACTAAACCAAAGTGTTACTTTTTTCCAACGCATTTCCATTGCTGCCTCACTTTGGAACATCTTGTCTTTACAGTTAATTGAAATTCTAATCTATACATTTAGTTATTATTCATATAGAGACTATTTGAAATGGAAAAATATGCAACTATCTTATCTTCTTATTTTCTTGCAATTTGACCATAGGTGGGAGAAACGTCCCTTTGCTCCCACTCTGACCTGGAAACACCCTCCACAGTTCCGACTCGAGACTTAAGCAAACCTTGTCAACTCTCGTCAGTCGTTCGACGACCGGAGATCTCCGAGGTTGTGTGTAGAGAGTGCCGAGTGTTTACGGTTATGCGCTTTGGAATTGTGTTTCTATGTGGTGCGTGCGGATATGAAAAAAATCGACTGTGTGATTTCGTGACGACTCGATCCAATTGGCTTTGTGCTCGTCGGGAGAACATTTATTTTGTTCCGCAAGTTATCTACAAATAATCCAAATGACAGGCATTTATTCGTTCTTCAGTGCGGTGTCAAATGTTAATAACATGGTTTTTGGGAGTAATAAATTCCGGATTAAAAGGTGCGAATTACAGACAAACGCTTGTCTTACTTTATTTATTATTTAAATACCATCAGATATGAGTAATTTTAAGTACAATAATTTTTTTTAGAGATAACTTTTTGATTTCACCGAAATAATTCATGTTTCGATAGTTAATTAATTTAAATATTTATTTATTTATTTATTTATTTACGAAGAATTTACGGGAATTTCCCTTTACATAAAAAATATGAAAATATGAGTAATAAGATGCTCTTTTAAATGATTATAATTTCTGAAAAAATTGTACAAATAAATAGGAACGCATATACACACTTAAAATTGATCCTAATAATCTGGTTAGTTTCTATTACCAACATATACGCAGATTTTGTAATATAAATATAGCATATAATCATTATTATATTATTTTATACACGTGGTCTTAATTTGTGAACATTTTATGGTCGTCTTGAAAAGGTTGACAATTGCTGAATGGAGATGGTTTGCTTTAAAAGTTATAAATAAGCCAGAACGTAACAGTTTCTCTTTAAATTTTTAAGGATGCAACATCTGGGCTCCATATTAAAAACATTTATTTGAAAGAATTAGAAAATTATTCGACTACGCCTTATTCTTTAATTACGCATAAAAATATATATACTTCACCGTTGAACGAATTTTAATCTTTTTCAGTCGTATAAAATGTTTGTGTATAGTTTTTTTCGAAAATCATTCGAAAATTTTCCGACGAACAAAAAAAGCTCGTATAAAAATTAAAGTATACATAGGTAACTTTGTTTTTATAATACATTACTGTTAATTTACAATCACAAATATACACAATTATGTCTTAAATATATATTACGTTAACATTTTCAAATCAAAACGAATAAAAGAATAATAAAGAAGTTGAATAATTATAAATTTAAAAAAATTAAGGATATTTGTAGCACGATATTGCGTGGTTTGCAGGCGACGTGTAATTTGAGGAGGGTGATTCGTCTTCCTGCAATCGATGCTAATATTAAACTTATGTTTCGCTCAACACGATAGTAGCTTCGTTTACACGTGTAAAAGGATGTTTTACAAGTAAAATAGTTTTTAGTACTCAGTGGTTAGTTACATAAAACTCCATGACTTGTTTCTGTTAAGAAACATTCAAAATATCAAAACTCACTTTGTGCGATAAAAACACACAAAGTAAATACGTTTTTTAATAGAAAAGTAACAATTATAAAATAACGTTAATTTAAGTGACATAAGTTTTTGTTGATTATCGTAGTTTGAAAATTTAAAATTCATCTTAAGTCATCTCCAAAACAAAAACTTTATTACAATTAAATATTATTATTTATTTATTATTTCTATAAATTGTTATAAATTGACTGTTATAAATTATACAAAACGGTATTATGAATAAAAATTAAATCAAACTTTAATAAATATTCAGTTCAGATGTACGTGCGTTGCAAATTACGTAAACAATGAATTATCTGATTAATTAAGAAGAGTAATTTTACATTTAATAGCTTATTTTTGGTTAATACCAATAATTTTTATTGCAACAAAAAACATATATACATATTAAGCAATCTGTATTTCAAAGATTGAAACAAATATGTTCTTTCTTTTTTTTAAGTAAATAAAATATAAACTTTATGAATAGAAGTCATTGGAAACATACAATTATTAATTGCCTTTACAAAATCTTGTTCAAATTATGCATTTTTTACAATAGACGTAAAATTGCATCATGCGAAAATAATTCCAACGTAGTTTTATGATTTAATGTTTTCGGTGTATAAAGTTTTAGTATCCAATTATCAAGTGCTGAAAATATTAAATTATAGATGATGGCAGAAATCGTAAAATTTTTTTGCAGAATTAAACACAGTTTTCAATAAATTCTCGAAATGGATTTATCGAATGTTTCTATTCATTTTACAAAGACAAATATTTTCGGTATATGTTGTTATTTCGTATATAAATCAATATAATGATTTAACATATTTCACGCTATTTATCGTATATCTTATTCTAAAGTTTTTTTAATACGAACAAAATTATCAAACAAATATTTTTATGAAGAAAATCACGAAGCAAATATTTTATATAAAAATTTAAATAAAAAACAATAACTGCGCGAAGACTACCTTCTATACAGCATTTACGGTCTTTCCTGTACAGTTAAAAAAGAATAAAATTTTCCATGCATTATTTCTAAATTTAAAATTCTTAAGAACTGAAAGAAACGCTTTATCGCAACGGCATGCATAGCAACCGATTGTCACACTACAACACATTTACCCTGTGCTGGGTAGCCAATGCCCTTTGTAATTATAAAAGAATGCTGGTTGAATCATTCGATATTGATATTAATACAACAAAATTTAACAGTTTACGCGTGGATTATAATGTCGTCATAATTCATATTTGCCAGTTGTACGATTTATTAAAAATTACATGAAAATAAAAAAAAATCGCTAATTTGTTCGACTCGTTCTCGTTTGCTTGTATTAAAGGCCATACGCAATTTATCAACAAAATGATACCAATTAATCCTAGGCTTACAATTATATTTATACATATATCGCGTTATTATTCCATCATGATTATATATATAAATCTGTTGTGAACGTTATTATTTATAATAATAACTTATCGATGTCTAATAATTCGAACTTATAAGTTGATTATATTTATCAGTTCTTATGTGTCATAATTATAAGTGAATATTGAATAAAGAGGAAAAGAAATGCTTGAAAAGACAGCTTTGGAGTTGTCGATGCGCACGTTTTGCGGAAAGAAAAGTCACGACACAAAAGAATACGATCGAAAGTGGAGAACCCTTTTGAGGGGGAAGGAATATGGGTCGTTGTTACGGTGACCTTAGGGCGCGTGCGTATTATGTGGCAAATAGCACGGTACCGGTTACTTATTTTCACGATCTCGATCTTTTATATATGAATGCACATTTGTGCATCGACATAAATATATTATACACGTATAGGGGGAAACAGAGAGAGATGGAGAAAGATAGAGACAGACCGGCAGACGCAAAAATATCGCAGAATTGCTCCCAAAGGCCTTCACCCCAGAATTCATTTCGTGAAAGTGACGCGACGCGTGATAGAAAAAAAAAGAAGGTAAAACCTAAATAATCGCAATATTAAATAATCTCCATTGCATCTTGCATTTTATATACTTTATCTTCCTTTGTTTCTGTTCCGATGGGCACCGTTTCGTTCTCTGTAGTGCATTATATAATACATACATATATATTTTTTATATATTATAGTTTCTATAATTACATTTTACCAGCTCATCTCAAACATATACCGACCTTTTTGTTTAAAACAACAATCAATGAATACAAAAAGATTTATAACTATCTAAACTCGCAACTGGTTAATTATTTATTTTTCAATTAAAATTCAATTAATTAATAAACTGAATGAAATTAATTTTTGAACACCAAACGCGTACCTCAACAGTATACTTTGAATGTTGCGAATAAAAGTGACTGAATTCACCGCAGCGAATTCGAACAAAAATACTGACACGTGAGTCATATCATAATTTTCTTTACTTATCGCGCGTTTATTTAAACGAGCTTCAGTCGCATCATTTTTATTTGAATGAAAAACATTTCGATGCGCGCAGTGTGATCTAACGCAAGTTCGAAAGCCAGATTTCTCTCTACCGCCGATAGAAATATTTACTTATAAACATCGTGTATCGCTCGATAACATTCCTCGATAAGCTTAGATCAAACTCGAACTCGTTGCCAAAGGAACTGTCAAATGATTCCGAAAGATGAAAAAGACGAGCGAAAACGTGGAAGAAAAAAAGGAAGAAGTGCGTTCGGCGTGCTCTCAAAGTTGCACCGAGTTGCGACCAAGTCACGGTCGAATGGCGCTTTGCCCGCGGCGTTTCGAGCAATTAGCTATTTACGAGCAATCGCATTCCTCCCGGCGCGTTTCTACACCTGTCTCCGTCTCTTTCTCGACCGGCCTCTCATCTCGTTCACTTCCTCTGTTTACGCGCGAGACCTTGTGGCACCTCAACCGCGTCACCGAACCGTGGCAAATGAGAATGCCTTCTTTTTCTCCGACGAAGCCCTAAACGCCGCGCAAACGTATCTCAATCCGCAGATTTGTATCGAGCATACATTTTTCATGTCTGCGATGATTTTCCCACAGTGGAACGGGCCTCGGCCGGGAATCATCGTAATGTGTATTCCTTCGTAGAAAAACCATCCACGATGATGATGGACGTATAACAATTGACGATCTTTTAAAATGCATGTTTACGTGAAAAAGACGGAAAAGTCGCATGCGATTTCGTTGCGTGTTATGCAATTCGGTTAGCTTGAAATTGCACGGCAAATTCTGTCCGATCCTGCGACCTTTAACAAACGCAGATAATTCGCGTGTGTGCATCGTGTATCGGTAGTTTCCGCGCAAACCTTAACTAGATCGCACACCAATTTTCTGCGACTCGAAGAAGTATGTCATGCGAATTAAAGAAATTTCAATATCTGAATAATATATATATATAGATACATATGTGCTTCGTACTTTATTGTAAATGATTCATGCGGAGCAATTATTGTTTATATATGAGTAATATATAAACCATGTATGTAGTCTTCAACATTAAACGAATTTTTTTATTTGGCAAAAATAAATTTAATATATATTGTTGTTAAGCTTATGTAGTTTGTAATTTCGGTATTCAAAGTTGTTATTCGCATGGCGAGGTATATTGTTAAAAAAAGAGTTTTAATAATATAAATGCCCTATTGTATAAGTTTATAACTTATTCTTACTCTGAAATATTGCTATTTTAATACTTTATTATAATAAAAACTTCACGCGAGTCTATAATAAATTGTAATTATTAGAATTATATGCTAATTGAAGCAATTAAATAACAAATTCTAATCGTTGATGAATTTAGGATTGACTAAGATTAGTTTAAAAACTGTGTTTTTGTTATAAAAGTGAATATATTTTTTTTTAATTTTTGTACATTTATATTACATACACATAAAAATAAAGTATTTTAGAATATTTTATAGTGTATGTAATACTTAAATGTATACTTTTGACATACATTAGTTCTATTATTATAAAATAATCGTATAATAACATACGTACAACTTTATATTTTAGCCACCTTTTAGTCATTTAATATAATACCTCCTATAGCTCGTCATCATAACACAAATAAATGATAGTCTGTCATCGGTTCTCAAATGTAAACATGTCATTATTCCCACGCCGTGCAAACAAAACCGATTAAAAATCATGTATACTAAAATTAAATATTTTGGAACTTTCAATATTATTTATAATTTTGTGTATAACAATTTAAGATATATTTTTTATTAAATATTTAAAATAATAAAATAATAAATTTGTAATATTATAAAATAAAATTAAGAAAGTGACATTAGGATAGATATAAAAATATAATTATTATCATTTTTAATACCGAAAATTAGAGTTTATTTATATATAATTAAAAACATAAAGTTAAAATAAATTTATAAAATTCTTAAATTTAAATACCTTATTAATGGTAAATTTAAAAAAATATGTTCATATTGTTCAATTAAAAACCATCGGTTTTAAAATTGTTCAACTTTTATATATCAAAAAGTTGTAAAAAAATGTTTCAATGTTTAATTAGATATAGTACTTTATTATATTTTTATAATAAAAGTAATGTAAAAAATATTTATAATGCTTTTGAATTATTGTTTATATTTGATAAAATATTAATCGTAATCCACGTACTTTAAACAAATGTTAAAAATCAAATATTATCAATGCACATAAAAATAATAAGTTTTATCGAAATAAAATTCAGGAACTTAATATCAAGAGTATATTTTTTGCCATATATAAATTAAACAAAAAATTATACGTGTTAGCGTATTAGATGGTCCGTATGATGTCCATCTGACATATGTTTACAAGAATTTGACAATTGGCATATCTATAAGTTCTTATCGAAGAAACTAAATAGTTGAATATAAATAAAGTAAAAAATGTTATTTATATTATTTACGCTAGATAAAAATACAATTTTAATGAATCATTTAAAATATAACATTAATTCTTCAATATTTTTCAATAGTATATATATATAGTTTCTTCAAATTATCTTTTAAATTAAAATTATATATTTATTTTTCTATTAATAAAACAAAAATTAACTTTTGTGTTAATTTATGATTGTAACTAAATATTATAATCAAATTAAGCTAAATTTAGGCTAACTTACTTATTATGAATATATAAAAATATTCTTATTTTAATTAGTGACTGTATAATAAATAACAATACAAATGATAAAACTTAAACTTAAATAAACTATTACAAAAAATATAATCTTTGTTACGCATGACAATAAGGAATTGCTATTATTATTATCTAAATTTATTCAAGCGAGTCCGAAATTTCTTAATATTGCATAGTTATGTAAATTCATATAATTTTAAATGAATTATTGTTATCATAAATTGTCATATCAAAATGCAGTTGACTTTACGTTTATCGAAAGAAAACATTTTCATAAGTATTTTAATTTTAATCTATTTCATATTTCGAAATTTAATGTACTAAACTTGCAAAATACTCAAAAAGAAGAATCCATCGCATTTTGCAAGTATAACAATTGCAGTATACCTTCGTTTTTCTTTATTTGTTTTATTCGCTTAGATATATTTTATTATCCAATGATATTAATTGATTAATAACTTTATTTTATATAATTATATAGAACATTTTATATTTTTTTATTTTTATTTTATTTTTTATATTTTGACGGCATGCATTAATTACTAATAAATAATATAAATTATAAATAATATAAATTAATAAATAAAATTGCATTAATTAATTTTTTATTCTGACTAATTTGGTTGAATAAAAATAATTCTCTTATTTATAACGAGCAAATCAATAATGTTGATCCAATTGATACAAACATGCGAACAGTTTACTCTACATTATTATTATAGGAAACGCAAAAACGGTCCAAGTTTTACGCGAAGGCTACAAAATTGCATCCAATATTTCTATTAATCCACTGCGCGCATTATGGTGAAATTATAAATTTACATTTTTACTCGTTGCTATAGAAAGAAATGCAATTGAAATGTTCAACACAAAGTCGTGCTCAGGAAATGTCGGTTTTATAATTGCAGAAAAGTCATTTGAATTTAAAAACTAAACACACAATTGTTGGCTGAAACGCTGAAAGTGCATTATCCACGAGTGATGGTTTTCTTTTAGCAAAATCGCATTGAAATCGAAGTTTTCGGAGTGAAAAAATGTTGAAAGAAAGTATCGGTCTGATGAGTTTACGTGGCAGTTTTTAGTACGCGTAGCCTTGACAGTTATGAGACGCATTGTGCGAACTGGCAGGTGAAGCAGCCACGACAGTCGCGGCCAAGATAAGCCAAAGTGTTCTGCAAATATAATACGGGCGTCAACGTCCACGCGAGGACGATAACGATGCGCAGCACGTCGAGCGGAACGATAAGCTGATAAGCACAAAAGACACACTTTTGATTCCCACGAGCACAGGAAAAACGTAGTAATTTGCTTCGAATGCCGGTTTATCAGTTATTGATTGTATTCAAACGTCGGAAAAGTCGAACGACGAACAATTAACATAGGTCATCGTTATGTGCGTTTTTATTACAATTATTTTGATTAGTCAATTTCAAACCATTTATAATCGTTTGACAAATGTTACGTTGTTAAATTACTGTATCCTTCTAATATCCTCAGGATATCTTAATTAATGTTAAGGAAATTTCTATGCCGTTATAACAAATTTTTCCATGCGATATTCTATTAGGCTGTAAATTGATAAGAATTTTTACAACGCCTTCGATTCGATATCATTATTTTATAATTAAATTATATTCATTTTGAACACAACCTTTTTTTTGCGTATTTTTTATTAAGAGGATAAAGAGAAATATAAGTTTTTATTCGGGCTTTAGCATAAATTGGAGTATATAAGTAACCTAATTGAGTTGTAATTTAGACAATATAAAATGTAATCGATATATTTATGTATCTTTATTCTTACAATTTTGATTACAATCTTTATGGATGATGGACGACACTCTTGAAAAAATTATAGCGCATATTGAAATATTCGGTCATAATTATTTCACCACATTTTAAGTACTATTATCAATCATACGATGAACAAATATTTTTTATTTCTCGAAAACGCAACGATTAAAATTCATTTGAAAATGTGATCAAGAGAATAGTTATGTTGCATAATTTGGGGTGATATTATAAATTGATAACATTTGTTTTTAATTAATTGAAATGTCCATGAAACTAATCCGTAATGCATGAATTAGATAAAAAAATTGTCTTTTCAAAACTAAAAGTTTACAGGCGTTGTTAAAAGCGTATACTTTTCTCGTAAATAATATGCAACCATTAGTAGCGACGTATGTAAAAACGGAGTAAAAAGTAATTAAGTGCATTCAAACTTCTGGAAAGAAAATATAATTATTAACACACTGAAACGCGACAAAACGTGTTGAGTTAATTTCCGACAATTACTTAAGACGAACTATCCCGTCGTGTGAAATATTTGCGATAATAATTAAAATAATCAAATTGCAAAAACTGGTTTCGAATAATCCGATATGCATTCGCTTATCATTCGCTCGGCTTATTTTTGTAATCTTTTATGTTTCTATATATATTTAATTCGCAACGTTCTCGGTTTCTATGTAAACAATAATGACAAATAATACATATCCAATGCAAATGGACATTTAATCGTCTTACATTACCGAGACATTACTGTAATAATGATCACAAACAATTACATCAGTACGTTGACATCCAACGAATAAATATTAAAATTTTTGTCTTTTTTTTCTCTAATTACAATCGATCCAATTTTCATTCAAAATGCAAACCTGAAGTCTTATCTAATTATAAAATTAATTACCATTTTCAAAGCAGTGCTCTGTCATTCTTGATTGATATTTAATTATATATATTGTAATCAATTAGAAAAACATATGTGATACGTATATATATGTATATATACTTTTCCGAATTATATTTAGGCTCATTTTGCATGACTATATTTTGATTCGATCTGTACTCAGTACAAGTTCAAAAATAAAACAATCTACAATAAAACGTAAATAGAGTAATGATCGATTCGTTTATGATTTGAGAATAGTGCGGTGTGTAACCGTGCACAAATATCACAAAATTAGCACGTCGCAGCATTTTCTCCGCGCTCTCTCGCTGATTTACGAGATACCACGGAAATGTAAAGAAGATTTAAGGGAGATCGCCATAATACACTCGAGATTCGGATTATGGTAAATTAGCCTAGATTTTGAAAAGTGTAATACGACACCTCTAATGCATTGTGTTGGTTTCTCAAGAACATGTCTCGCCTCATTAAGCGTGTTATGACATTTGAGGACAATTTGACTCCGGTGTTTTGCATACTTAACTATCTGTCGCGAGATATAAATAAATAAAAAAACTTTCTACGCCAATATTTTTAATGGCAATTTAACAGTAGTATATATATATACATATAAATCACTATACGACGGAGCTTAATCAAAACGACTTAGGCCGTCATACTTTGCATACCGCGATAGTGTTATCAAATAGTTACGTTAAAATTGGCCGCATGAGTTTTTTGTGGAGGTACAATATATTATTTATTACGAGCAACCGTTCAATGCAGGCGTATTGTTATTTAGTAGATATTAGTAACGCGTAAGTCTCGCGTCGTGTGATTTTATTATGAACTATTGTGAGTGACAAAAACCGCTACGCATTTGGTTTAAAGTTTTTTTTCGTTCAAATCTTTACGGCCCGTTGTGGAATTCCGATTCGAGGATGTTTTCCAAAATATTGAGGTATGATTGAACACGTTTGATCGTTATTTTAATTGAAAGAGTCAAAATTATTTCTGTGACTGTGAAACACGCATAATCGTGTAATTTGTGGTTCGATTGATAATTTTGAGAAAATTTTGAGTAATAATAAATAATGTACGTAGTTAATGGACGAGTAATCAAGAATTCTGAATTATTTTAAGATCGAATTTAAATTGTTTACGCAAGTTACCGGATGGTTTTATAATAAGATATTTTGATTTAACCAATTGCTTTCAAGAGACATAACTTTTCATGTGATTTCAATATCGTGCCAACGCGCGTTGTGTAATGCGCAAAACAAAATATATATGTGCAAAAATTGCCATGCGTGTTTTGAATTTTCCTCGATATACCAAATTTTGATGAACAAAATTGGTTTTGAAATACATGCTACGTAATAAACAATTTCATGGATGGGTTTAATAGATATTTAATTAGGTGTGTATAATCTTCAATCTCATTAAGATTATTATTTCATATATATTGCATATCATATCGTGTCATATCATATGAAATATTTCTGCATTATTAGTCTCTAATGTCGTATCACTCAGAAAATAACTTTCGTTATTACAACTAAGGAATTTGGTTTATATTATTTTGTTAATAAAACCAAACTTTTTATTTGAACCAACTAAAGATTTGGTTACGCCCACTATACACAATTTTGTGCTTGATCAACATAATATATTTTATTTGGTTAGAAGTTTCAATTATCCAAACCAATAAAATTTAGTTATCACAACTGACTTTTTCATCATTTATGTTTGGTCATTGAAACAAATTATTTTTGGTACTTTAGAAAGTCGTTCGTGTGCAACGCAGTCAATGTCAGTGTAGTTACGCATATAGTTTCTCGCAAGTGGCTTGAAATTTCGACTGCAGCATATATATGCATCGACAATAGAGAAATGTATAAGCGATTTGTTTGAAAGCGTTTAGTATAGTAGCTTAATATATGTAGAGCATATGAAGGAAGTACTTGTTTATGTAATATCACTGTTTGGATTTAGGTGATTAAACTATACTGTCGAAATGTAATTTTCATGATAACAAAACCAGTCATGTTTTTTTATTATGTTATAGTTAAAACTACCAAAATAAATTGTTTTCGACAACTAAACGTTTACAACAAAATTATTTGGTTCAACAAACCAAACATTTAGTTGGTCATATTATTACTAAATAATTTGAATCAACCAAAGTTTGGTTATTGTGACTAAATATTTTTCTGAGTGTATAATTTCAAAAATGTTATAATACTTTTTACGGACAACTTTCATTTTGGAATATATATATATAATACGCATACGTATATATATATATATATATAACTCGACGCAAAACAAAGATAATCCAGTCACTGGATTTGTCGAAAGTATTTTGTTTCATCTTGTATGTATTTATGCTTATCGTTCGCCGTTTTCCTTTTTATGGTACGTTCGTACGCGAGAAATATTGTTGTCGCGATTATTCTCCTTTTTTTTCTTTGCGAATAAAGTTAACCTTATTTTTAACACGTTTTCGATCGAATCCCTCGATAGAAAGAAAGTAGCTCGCAAAACAAAGGCCGCGCTCCGAATAAATATGAAAACAATAGAGTCGTTAAGCCGTGAGTGCGTTTGCCGACAGTTCGTCACGCAGAATGTCGCGCCTTGTTCAATTTTCCAACATGGCGTACTTCGGGATCATTTTCCGGCGTACGGCGTCGCGTCTGTCCAGCTAAACGACTGATTAACATTTACGACCAAACGATTACCCTTTCGAATACGATTCATTTCTTTTTATTTTATACGATTCTTTTTGTTTTCGGATCAGTTATGCGTTGCCTAGCGAATTCGATCCGAATTCAAGCGAAGTCCGCGTCTTCGACGTCCGTTTAAAAACAAAACTACAGTGAAATCTATTTGGTATTCCGCCGACGACGTTTTTGCGTGTTTAATTTAAAAAGTACGGTATGAGTGCGCCGCAAGAACGTATGATTTTGCGCGGCATAAAAAATAATTTGTTAAAATTGAAAGATGACATTTAGAGTTCGCATTTTGTATATAAGTATAACCAATGTAATGCATAGTATTTAAATGCCTATTAAATCTATATATACACTAAGTAAAGGAAACGCTAACGTATAACAGAAGTGAAACAAAATCATCTAATTGGCGAGATAGTTTTCTCTTGCCGAGAAAACAGAGATGTGCGTGACGTCAAATAGGAAATTCATTTTTTTTCTTCGACAAAAAATTTCTTAATAAATAAGGAAAAGAAATAATAATTTCACGCTTGTATATATAACAAAATATTCTGCCATGAAAATACGTTCTCGTAATTCAAACGGCGTCTGTTTAAATAGGATAAACAAACTCGAAGAATTCTTCCTGTTTGCAACAAAGAATGCAATAACAGCCACAGTTCGCATAGGATTCAAAAAATTAATACATAATCAGTTAATTGACTAATTAGTGAATATCTTCCCACGTCTTGCACCGAATTGTAAACTTTTTGCTCGCACAAAATTCATATACGTAAGAGTAAACGGTGCGGTTGTTATACAACAAATGGGAAAAATTGATAAGCCACAGGGAGGAATATATAACTGAAATTTTACTATAAGATAAACGAAACTGACCCTGGACGAAACAAACTTCAAATTTGTCTGATAAATTATGATCAAATAGTGGCATAAATATGGTATTTTCTATCTTGTTTATGCTACATTTTTACCATAATTTGCGACATAAATTGAAAGTTTGTTTCATCCAGGGTCAGTTTCGTTTATTTTCTAGTAAAATTTTAATAACTGTAATCAAACTCATAACAATCGATTCAAATAACCATTAATAGAACTTGTTCGTATAATAAATGTAAACAAAAAATATATAAAATACTTTATATACAATATGGTTTTGAAATTGACTCGTGAAACAAAACCTAATCTCGCAATCTTCAAAAAACTTCCATATTGCGTATCGCGTACAATAAAATAAATACAGTTCCTGCTAAACATATAAAATAATCAGATAAAATCGCTTCCGTTACTCAGTCATAAGATTCATTAATGCTTTCACAGATCATAAACTTGTTAATTCAAAGTAATTGATATAATTTTTAGAAAATTGACGTTTACTAAAATTATCATTATCAATTACAATTCTGTGCCTTATGTACACTCAGAAAAATTAAACTTAGAAAATGTCTATCTATAATACTAATTTGGAGACATTAAAGTAAAAATCTAAAAATTACTGTTTTTCCTTGTAAAAATATAGTTTTTCATGCCAAATTTTGCTCCTATATTTAAGTATAATTAGTAATTATACTTTATGTATATTATATTAATATTAAGTATTAATATTAAATATAAACAGTAATCTTTAGGATTTGTTTTAATATCGCCAAATTAGTATTATAATCAGCAATTTTCTAAGTTTAATTTTTCTTAGTGTATTGAATGCTTTAGTCCAAGGCAGTATAATTGATATCTCGCCATATAACGTCCATAATATCACCATATAAAACTCGATTCAAATTACGCACACCTAACTCTGTTTTGAACGCCAAAACCGCGCATCGTGTAAGACAAAAGTACCACAATCTATGACTTTAATTATTTTCAATTTGTTTACGTATAAAATTATCATAATGCCTCCAACACAATCACAGTCTCGAACACGAATTTCGCAACGACGATCGTCGAAGTCGACCCGAAAAGGGCCTTGCGGACGAACGGTAAATAAAAATGTATCGACGAAGTTGACCGAAAGCCAACTATTAAACAAACGAACGCACGACGGCAAGCCGGAAGTGGTTCTCTCGCGATCCAATTACTTAGTTTGTCGTGACGTCATTTAGCCCTGCGCGTAAACCGACACACATTAATGAACAACGGTTAAGCGTGTATCCACTTTATTTAGACTTTTTGAACAATGAAGTTGAGTGAAACCGCAAGGCCATAAAAGTGTGGTATCTTGTTTGCAGATGCACGGACAATCACGTATATACATTTTAGTGTAAAGAAGCGAACGGAGTCGGGTCCCGTGTCTCGCGCACAGTCGTTGCATGCCAAGTGCCATGGGAAAAGCAACGCATACCCGTCTGTCCGTTTACCGGACAGATCGTGATACTTGTAATAGCATGTTCGTGGAAGAAACAACATGAAATAAGCTTCATTACGGAGAGACGAACACATTTTTTTATCTCGTCAATGTAAAAACCGACGGACTTGATGCACTCGCGTTGGCCATCGGTGATTGGTCGGGAGTCAAAATCGAAAAATGTTCCGTCGATAGCGCTTATCAATCAAAGCGGCTCGATAATGGCGCTTTTATGATTTGTCTCGTCTGTATACGAAGGCAATCGTTAACGTCGGGCCAATTAGCTAACTCGCCGTTTAACGTCTGCTTCAACGGTTGCCATTCGCGAACAATTATTGCGGGGTCCTCGTTAGCGCGACGATTCCGGAAAAAATAAGAAAAAAGAAGGAAGAAAAAAAGGATCCAGCCGAGCAAAAATGGCTCGTCCGCGTAATCATTTCAATTATCGTTCGCGTCATTTATTACCGGTCGTTACATTTCGTGCGCGCTATTTGAGACAAACGTTGACCGCGAATCCCGTTTTGTCGTTTCAAACGCGTATAATTTGGCTCGGCCGTCGAGTGTGTTTCTGTCTGAATTTGAAACATTGTTTTCCATTGTGTTATACATATCATAAATCTAGATTCCAACGTCAACTTTCATACCTCCGCGCCGGTTACTGCTAAAGTTAATTTGCAAGCCACGCTAAAGCGCGGAGTCGTTTCCGTGCCGTATAATCGGAGTTGAATCGCCCGCGAATCTTATCGGAAAAGTCGCGTTTAATTGTTCAACGTACGCTGCATCGACGCGAGCGAGTCCTTTCGCACGAAACGAATCGAATGAACCGAAAACCGCAGGCGATCGGTGTAAACGAACCGATTTGTTTGGGCCGCGCGGTCGTGCCAATTACGGTCATATGTCGTCGCGCGGTAACGGGATGCGTAGCCAACAAGATCCGTGAATACTGAGACAATGCGGCGCCGAACGAAATACAGAAAAACGAGTTTAAAACGGAGACGACGTAACTCTTCTCCGCGGGAAGAGCGTTGAACATGAGACTTCCTAGAACGCTCGAACAATGTTGTCGTGGCTTCGAAAGGTTTTCGAATTAGGGATAACGTAATTAGCAAGGTTCATTGTGTGAAACGGACAGTCGTCCATTACTTTAATTATGAGCATTATTGTGCGCGCGTGTGGGTGCAGCCAGAGAAAATTGGATTCCCTTTGTCATGGTCACCATGCTTTACTGATTATTTTCAGCGCGCTTCGACGTTTAATACGGATTAAACTCCGAATCTGGCGAATTTATACGCACGCAAAACGGCAACAAATATTATATAATTAAAGTACCCCGGAATGAAACGTTGATATTTCGAAGTGAAATATAAGAAGAACAAAGTTTAAAGAAGTGTATTTGTAACAAATTGATGTCTAATAACACGCTTCTGAGTATTCGTGAAATAAAGCCTTGAAATTTGTATTAAGTATCAAATATACTCAAACCAATGCATTAAAAGTAATTCAAGTCCAGTTTTACTAACCTCGATTCGGACATAATCTGTTTGGGGATATTATATCATTTTGCAAATGAACATTAATTTTTAAATTGAATACCATAGAAGACATAATAAACGTCTATTATTCGAGCTTTGTGTGTGTCTTTGTGTTTGGTACGTTGATTGAACGTATGCGAGACAGAAAATGGGATAGAACTTGTAACGGAATTTTGTCGCATTTGCAATATACATCGGCAAAAGTAGATTACACAAAATGTAAGCTGCGGGCTAGAAATTCAATTAAGAGTAACAATCTAATTAATGTTAAAGCACATAAGCAAAGGCTTTGGGATTTATGGCATTCTTTCGCGACTTTGCAGAGTTTTACTTCGTGAAATTCAAATTTAACTTTTTTGTATTAAACTGCTATCTAAATCTGAATAAGTGCATATTCACTTTTTTATAAGTAACCGATTTTGGACTTTTTCAATAAGTGTATATTCACTTACAATAAGTGTATATTTGTTGTAATTTTGTTGTAATGTAACTTATTGTAAGTGAATATACACTTATTGAAAAAGTCCAGATTCGGCCACTTACAAAAAGGTGAGTATGCACTTATTCAAATTTAGAGAGTGTGTTGTAATTATGAGTTTTAAATATAGTAAAGCAAACCTCAATGTAAGCTTTTGTTTAAATAAATATGACACAGAAAATTTACAATAAGAAAATCATTTTCAGTATATATAGATTATATATAGATTAGTGTACATCTTAATATTACATAAAATTCAAGAAATATTATATGTTTATACATCAAAACGTGATCATTTTTAACTAATCAAATTAAATGCATTAAATAGGCTAATTATTAATAATAAGTTTTTGTTATTTAATTGTTATTATTGCTCGAAATTTGACGCATTTCTTTCGTTTTGCAGAAGTCAATCCAAGGCATCTTTTATATCATGCCGAGAAAAGGGTGCTCCAGATAGTAAAGGAAGTTACAAAAGAACTATGTCCCCAACCTCCAGAGTTGACGAATGGATAGCGCCAGATGAACCAGTTCTTCTTCGTGTATCTCCCATACAAAGTCGTTCAAACAAATCTTCTCCTAGAAAAGAGTTTTCAAAATTAAGCAGCATCGGTAGTCTGAATCATTGTCCTCGCGAAGACACCAATCAACAAAATTCTAAGATGGAAAACGGGGGATCTTTAAATTCTCAACAAAGTGATATCATGGAAAATTCGAAGCCTCAGCGTAATGGCGAGGATAATGTTCCAACGGAAAATGGTCTGAACTGCGTGCCGAAACAAGAGCGATTGTCACCCCAAAGTGTAAGAGTTTTGAATGATCGCAATCGACAGTTACGAAAATTAGCAGTGAGCTGTGAAACTCCGTTAAGCAACGAATTCTACAGCGAAAACAGTTCAACAATAGAAATGACATCGAGAAATGTAGAACTTCTTAATCAGAAGAATACAGAAAAATTGGAACTTAGATTCGAAAATGATGAAAACTCTAGAACCAAACTTGGAAGTCGATCCAGTTCATGTAGTTCTGGATCTAATAGTTTGTCTGAAAAGGTATCTATTTTGTTAGTCTAATTTTAGTTTCGTATTTTAATATAATAAAGAGTTAAATACAAACAAGGCGGAATTTATAATAATTTTTTAAATAATTAAATAGATGAGTAAAACTTCCCAATCTTAAAAACATATATAAAGATAATTACAAAATTTGTTATATTTACATTTCTTTATGAAATTTCAATATTGTTTAGATTTTTAACTAATTGATTATTTTATTTATTTCAGCAAAGACTATCGCCATTAACGAAGAGCCTGTCATCCACTTCAGAATTGACATCCCCAAATAGTCCATTGCAGAAATCAGTAATAACGAATTCATCGACCTCTGAATTCTTTTTCCCTAGAAAGATTTCCAGTCCCAGTCAAACCGAAAATAGTGTAAATTGGGAAACTCGATTAAAAATCCGATCAACTGGTAGAGAAGATAGGTCATCCAGGTGTAGTAACACATCGTCTAGTTCCTTGGGAAGTTCTTCCTCACCACTCAATTCTCCAATTGCATGCATGTCGCAACCAGGGGTAGAAGAGCTGACTTTGGTGCAACGTACTGAAGTAGTTTTGCGCGTGAACGCAACTACTAGTGATGCTGCTTCGCAAACGGAAATACTTATCGATGAATCTAGAAATCGAAATTCTGAAACTCGAAAAAAATTGCCAGAGGAAACAGAGTGCGAAGAGCTTAGCAGGGACCTCGCCAGTCAACTAAGTCCAAATGATAAACTTGTGCCAATCCTTGGTAAAATATTTTCATTTCTATCAATTATATGAATTTCAAAAACAAACAAATATATTAGTTTGTTAAAATAAATAAAAGAATCAACACAAATAAACAGTGTTCAAAATTGAAATTGTTTTTAAATGAAAAGATAATGATTTCATTTATGAAATATTGAAACACAAAAAAGTTCATTTAAATTGCTCTTAATTACAATGAGTATTAATTTTTATTTATTATAAAAAAAACTGCAAACATTCAATAATATACTCTACTATATGACATATCATTTATTAAATTTCTATCAGCATAGTCAATAATTTTGATTTAAATAAATATTTATGATATTTAATATGTAGTAGTTGAGTCAAATCTAGGGTGTAAAGCCAGGAATGAGTGTACTTGGAACTCAGAGCATCGACCTGCTATTTCAATAAGCACTAACCTAATGAAAAAGCAGACTACGTTATTCAATTACGCAGCTCATGTTGCAAGCTGCACGTGTCACGCATTAATGTGGCTTCTTGAATGAGAAATTTGTATAGAAATCAATTATTTAAAAATCGTCAGTCATGAACGCGTGACAATTTTCTAAGCGAAACGAATACAAATATAATAAATTTTAATACGTATGCTTGTATTTTAGACTGTATTTTATATGGAATCTTTGATCGATTTTGTTTAAAATAATAACATTATAATATGTATTTTAAATTAATATTATTATTGAATGTTTATTACAGTCAAGTATTTGTATTTAGAATATATATAAATTGTTAATTATTCTATGTTTAAATGATTATATTTATTATTGTAGTACCTATCCCAGAGCGCAAGAAAGCGGGGGATTATGTTTCCGGCTTATTTTGGAGCGAAACCAGACCTCGCTTGCGACGACGATTATCACTGGAAGATTCGCCAACTACTAACTTGGAAAATGGAACAGATGAGCAAAAGAAGTAGGTTTTATTACTTACTATAAAATTAAGAATAGTAAATTTAATCTCAGTACATAGATTATGAGTTTTATACATACTAATTTACAACCTAAAAATAAAAAATTAATAAAAATATTATTTTGTTAGTTTTAATATCATATTGATTATTATGTACATCAAATAATTATAATAATTTAAATAATATACTTAATTAAATAAGTTAACTATTTAATGAAACTTATTATCAGTTTCATATAATTAAAATGCTATGTTAGAAAATCATACAAATTTTTATTAACATATCAAATTATTTAAATCAAAAGTAATAAAGATATTAGGATTTCAAATATTCAAACAATAGGCTACCAGCCTGTATTTGCTGTATTACTTATCATCTTGTTGGAAATTCTATTAACTTGTACAGCATATATTGTAATATGTTTATATTAAATATTGTAATTAGATTCTTCCATGTTGAGCGTGATATGAATTTAATATTTCAATTAAATAATAATAAATGATAGTGATATTATTAAAATATAACTAAAATCAGTCAAATAATATTGTATTATTTTAAAAATAATGTATACATTATTCTAATACATTGAATAAATTGTACAAAATTAAATTCAGAATTTAAAAACATTGTTAACTATAAATATTATTCTGTGTAACGCGATATTAGATCGCAGTTAATGTACATAATATAACTAACGATAGATTAAGCATATCTATTCAGTTCTAAAATCTTTTGAAATTTTTTTAATTCACATGCTGCAGTTTCACTTATTATAATTTCACCTATTGTTGAACTTTTTGTAATGTTTCTTTCACTTGCTGAAACTGCAGTACAAATTTATAATAGCATCCTATTCAACTTCTTATAAGAATAGTACGTCGTAATTCTTTCGTTTTAATTTAAAAGTATTCGTAGAGAAGATATATAAAAATGAATGATTTTCGATTCAATTATTTTATCATAAACGATAAAAGTTGATTTCAAACAAATTAATATTTCTTACAATAAGCTTTTTTTAATGTTAAATTTGATGAAATTTTATTTTAATGGAATATTTGTTAAAAGTTATTTTAGGATTATTGAAATTTTATACACTGTTCAAGTGCTTTCCTAAATTAAAAACAAAATGTAATACTTTAGCAAAACATAGTTAACTCCATTCTTAATTGTAGAAAAAACAAAATTAACGAAGACTGAAGTCGTTGTTTATTCCACCAAGTACAATTTACCTATAGTTTCGCATAATTTAACATAATTATAAGCGTTCTTTTGCTCAGTTATGCATTCTTGATTATGATTACTATACACTTATATTATATTCGACAAATATTAAATAATTCAGTCCTGAATGTTTCTCTTTTATATATAATATGATAATATTTTATTTTATTACACATTGCTTGCACATATCGCTTAACTGCAGCAATACAAGTTTTCATAAAATTGCTTGATCAAATGGCTCATGTTGTGTGATTAATGTCACTCAATGTTTAAGATCCATTGAACTTTTCTGGTATACAATTTTCTTTGACTTCGTAATATTCCACCTACTTTCTTAAACTATAAATAGCTAAAAATAAAATAAGTTTCATGAAGTTATGTTAAAATAAATAGTTTCAAATATGAAATAAAACTTGATCTGTCACATACTTAACACATATATATTTATATTAAAATTTGATGAAATAAACTGAAGTATGTACAATTAATATCATAACATTACCAAAATTAGAATCAATAATTACTCTATATAATAATTTTTAACTTAGTTTTAAAACCCATTTCTGAATACCAATTAAAAATGGCTTTCATGTTCTTAGATTTAATATATACATTTTTTAATGATATTTAAGAATGTAACAGATAATAAGAGTAGAGATATTTTATTCTAGAAATGTCAAATCAAATAATAATAATAAACAATATTATATGATAGTTTTAATGTTCATTTTTGTATATCGTCGAAGTCGTATGGAGGAGGGTTAGACAGAAGACCTTGCTCCCTTCAAACTTCCGGGACTTTGACCGAATAAGCAATGCACGAATTTCCTCCGTTCACCGCGATTTGTAAGGGAAGACAATGAGTTCGCACTGACACCGGAGAGAAAGTGCGTGAGGATTATAGTTGCGTAATGAAAACTGCCTGTGAATGACACCAAAGTCTTGGCTCGGTGCCGCGCGTAGGTCGCGTTGCCAGTCGCGAATTCAACGCACCGGTAGCCTCATCGAGACAATTGTCACGACGCGTAATAAAACCAAAGAATATAATCATTCAAAAAAATCAAATAACGTACCGATATTCCGAAATTAAAATATTTGGTCATTTAAATATATAAAGCAAACAATTTTGGTAAAGTATTTCATTTTGTCCGGCAACCAACTTTTCCAAATCAGATAATTCATATTTTATATATATTATGTATATGTGAAAGATTTCGGCATAACGATTGAATAAAGAAGTTACAAATAAGAATATAAAACATAATATAATATTAATAATAATTAAAAAATGACAATAATAACAATTATATGTATTTAGTCAATCGTAATTCTTGATTAACGCCTACAAGATTTTCTATTAAAAATTATCAATAAATTTTATATGAAAAAACATGCTACAAAAAGTAGTTCATAAGTATACACACACACACACATATAT
>JABFQC010000134.1:0-35947 GCA_022817085.1 Psilanteris sp. ZL-2020
AATGAGTTGTTGATGATGCTTGGTTTTGAAAAGTCAGTAGTCGTTGAGCTATTAACGAAGGTGCTTAACTGATCAGTTATCTGTATAACCTAAGATATATTTGACATTAATAAATAATAAGTAGAGTACATCTGATATCGTGTTTCTTTTACTTAAAAATCCTACAATATTGTATTGTTTTAATATAATTTTTCAAAGAACGATACTTTTTACCTTGCTATTGTTTACAAACAATTGCAGTATAATTGGTGGTTATTATAAATTTGAATTTAACGCGTTCTTAATAAATATTAAATATAAATATTAAATAAATAAATGTATAATAAAATAAATAAATATTAATATAAATATTAAATATTTTATATGATTATTCATAAAGTGCAACTATAACTTATATACCGTGCCACATAGCATGCTCAGAAAAATTAAACTTAGTGAATTGTTATTTATAATAGCATTGTACATTTAAATAGAAGGAAATTTTGATATGAAAAGCTGTATTTTTCCTGTGAGAAACAGTAAATTCTAGGTTTTTATTTAGATATCACCAAATTAGTGTTATAAATAGCAATTTTTTAAGTACGATATTTCTGAATGAACGTTAAAAAATTACTTGAAAAATATGAAAAACCCTATCAACGAATAATATTATTTAAAATATATGCATAGAATATTCGAGGTACATTATAATGTTCCTAAAATATTCTACGAATATTAAATATTATTCACTAATAGGGAAGTAACTGATATAATATCAAATTACTTAAATATAAAAATATGCTTCATCTTTTGAAATTATATTTTCAAAATAAACTCAACTCTCGCATTTTGCGACACCGCTTAGTGCACATTCCCTTTTAATGCAGCGAAATCATTCCTATTGGCGCATCCGATTTCCGGATACATGGTTTGGCGCGATAATTTAAAATGCAGCCCTTAATAGTAAAGCCTGTATATACGGTATAAAATCTTAACCATCTTAACCTCTAACTTGTTAACACTTTCAATTGCGCATGACAATGAATCGCGCATGTGCAGAAACCAATAATACAATTTCGTGCACTAAGAAAAATTACCAGTCCCGCAATGTTGCAAAAAGCGAGAGTCAAGTGTATAATTTTTTATAATAATAATGAATCAACGTTTTAAAATAACGATATTTATTGTTTTATGAGAGAAGTTTGTATTGTGTTGGCACAGTAATTTTTATTTTTTTTTGGATACGATATTCTACGTATAAAATTGTCTTAATATAAACGAAGAAAATATTTAAATTTCAATGTTAATCCGCTATTACCTCTATTTACTAAATATGGCGGTCTATTTTAAGAGAAATTAATTTTAAATTTAACTGGATTTTTCTTTCATACGATAAATCTAAATTAAGATAAAGACAATTACATTCTTCATTTAGATTAATTATTTCACGTTAGTCGAAGTCAAATGTAATTCATTCATCAGTCATTGACACTTCCACTCAACGTTTGCTTCAGAGTATGGGAAGTGAATAAATATTGTTATCGATTTATGTTTAAGCAAATCGACTTAAAGCAGTATTAAATCAACGTATTTGCTATGTCATCAATGTTACACTTGACATATGAGAAGTTCGTCATACATATATTACAGTCGCATTTAAAAGTATAAGATTAACATCTTGAAGACAAAGTATCGTATTCAAGTTCATTAAATTTATTGTTCCAGCGCTCGTCGTACTTGACGTTTCAGTTACTTGTGTAACTAAATTGTTTAATCGTGATATGGTATTTAAAAATCAACAGAAATATAATAAACAAATAAATGTAATAAACAGCGTTTATTATAAATTAAATATAAATATAAATTAAAACTATTCCTGTTCAAAAATTCTTATAGAAACTTATAGAACCATATAGAAATTTTTGTATTCTCAGATAACCGAGTATATTTGACTTATAAAAATTCCAAATAGCATATAATATTCTTATGAAGAAAAGTTAACTTTGAACAAAAACCGCACAGAATCTTATAGAAATTGTGTTCCATAAGTATCTATAAAAATGTTTCAATAGGGATAACTGTACTTAATCATTGACATAGTTCGAGTATAATTTTTACCGTCTGGAATCTCAAAGAAGTTATTTGTTTTATTTATAATTATAGTTGTTGTAATTGTAATATAAAAAATTAAATTAAATTAAATTAGAAGAGTGAATTTACTATTCGTATTAATAATTGCTTTGGAAGTAATTTGGAGCATATTAACATAAACTCAGTATAAAGCATTGGTTATCGAGTAATTCATATAACAATTTGAAACCTGAAAATTATAAGTGAAACTCCTACTATAGAATAACGTCAGTCTGTTTAAAGATTGTTTTTAAATAACAAATGTGTAACTAATCCTTAATCCATTTTAACTCAATTACAAATTATTGACATTTAATATAAATATATTGTATGAGAATTAAGTTTTATTTCAACCAATCACAATCTCTACGTTCCCGCCACAAAACTGGCGCGAATTTCAAATGTCGTTGAAAGCTATCGATCGGCATATACGTAGCCGCGCCCTTGCGGCCGCTATAGGAAGCGTGAGTTGCGCGAAGATGGCCGCTCGTAGCTGCGACGTTTGACGGCCGCTCTCTCGCAGATCGCTGGCGCGAGCTCGTGTCGCGCGCCTCGTGCCCCGAAAAGAGCTCGGTTCAGATCACGAAGGTACCCCTAATTTCTTCGTAACGAAACCCTCCCTCGAATACCGCCACTAGACATAAACCTGTAGTATTTGCAAAAACGGTAAAAAGGGGGGAGGGTGTTAAGAAAAACGACAAAGATAGTCGAAACACTAAGACATACAAAAAACCGACGATCTGCATCGATCGCGAGTGTCATCCGGAAGACGACGAACGATCTGAGAGAAAAAAAGAGTCGGGGGAGGGGGGCGCGGCACAGCAGACGACACGTAAAAATAAAGTGTCATTATATTTGGAGCGCGCGCGTAGCGAAAAAACGGGCTCGGCTTTTATTTTCGTCGCCTTCCCCCGCACTGACCATCCCCCCTTCGTCATCGGCTCGCACCCCCGCGGTAACACTGCACCCTCCGCCAACATGGCGGACGTATTTATTGACCAATTACATCGGCGAGACCTTGCGCCGCACCGAGTCATCTTTTTTCGCAACGACTAAATTGCGGTTTTTGCAAGTTTTTTCTCAAGAAATTTAACTTCCGCGGGGGCCAACCTGAGAGTGGGAGCCAGGTACAAGGGCGGGGGTGGCGATCACGGTGCGACGACAGTTCTGCGTTCGGTTTCAGGTACCCGAACAACCATGAGACATCGGCGCTGAAATATGTAGGCGACGAAAGCACAGATCACAACAACAACATCACCATGACGAGCGAGGACCTCCTAAAGCCAGGACATGTAGTCAAGGAGCGGTGGAAAGTTGTGAGTCTCGTCCTTTTCGTTTTTTCCGAAATTTGTCTAAGTGCATTTTTGCAACCTAGAAGAATGTGTTGCTTTCATTCTATTTTATGTTATTTCTTCTTTTATTTACAAATATATGTAATTTCTTTAATGTTCAGTCATTAACTATTTTACTTGTTCTATTGTAATGTTTTAATTTGTTATTTTGGATTATTGTTTAATGTTTCATGTTAATTGGTTTGTTTTGTCTTTATTTTTTTAATGTATTCATTGTAACTCGCATTTGTGTTATATTGTAGAATTCTTGTTATCTGTGCTATTATATTATATAGTTTGAACTCAAATTAAGATAAAGTTTTGTATTTAATTTAAAATGTAATTATTCCTTGACCTTGGTTAATGCACATAAATATATTCCAGTCTATGTTTTTTATGATAATTATTATTTGTAAAATGTTTATATTATGTATTAAATAAAAATTTAGTTTATAATATAATTTATTAATTATTGTTTTACTTATAATTATTTTTTACTTTGCAATATTTCCTATTAAGAATTTTATTTGTAATTCGTTATATTGGCATAAAATATATCCATACTTCAATTTTAATGCATGTATTAAGACACATATCAATTTCTATAACACTTTTTGATACTATAGAATTAAATTTTATGTTTATGTACATATTTAAGATATACATATATTATAATTTAGATATACTTCCAATGCAGAATTATAATTTAAATAATTTATTTAGAAATATTGTTTCATATTTCAAATCTTATAATTGATTAATATATATTTATAAACACGATTTAAACTAACAGTAAAGGAAGTTAATGATAATCTATTTAAAACTTAATAATATCTATTGATAACTATATTATAATAATAATAAACCATTTTCTGCACGGTGTAAAATTAATAAAATTACTTACACATCATTTTATGATTCTGTATAAAACAACTTCTAAATAACATTATGTTAATTAAATTATAATTGTATTGATTTTATTTTTTATATTCTATTAATTTAAAACTAAACTTTTATTTAACTTAGGAGTGGGCGCGCTAAGGTCTTTTATAGGAAGGACAAAGAAAATCGAGTAAAGATTTTGTTGATAAACAAAGACATCTGAAAATATGCGCCTACTTCCAGGTTAACTATCATATGGAATTATATTTGAATGTATTAAGTACTATATTAGGTAATATGTATTATATTATGTTAAATTAAGGAATATTTTTATGTTAGTACACATATAATTGAATACTACCTTTTTTACCCAACAATGTAATTATTTACATTAAATATAATAAACATTTTAAAAATAATTTTAGAATTTTTATAGTCAGTTAAGAACCTAAGTCAACAATCTTTATGTTTTATATTATACTAGTTTTTTGTATATTGTCTATTCTGTTTTGTTATGTTTTGGACAAGGAAGCTATAATATGTGTTTAATAAACGATGTTTTTTGTTCCTAGAATCTGTGTATTTTTTATTGTTCTTTATCACCTCCCTTTAATCATATAATAATATTCTTGTATATATATTACTAAACGTATTTTTACTAATTTAGCAAAATTAAAAATTAATTATAAATAAAATATCAACCAGAATAAATTAAGATTCTGTCTAAGTGATTTTGTGAATTTGGATGTTTTTGTTAATAATAATAATAATTTATATTATATATTCATTTAGACGATGTTCTCATTTTTGGAGAATATTCTATAATAAAAGTGAATAGTTATATTTAATTGTTAACGTGGGAACACAACTCGTTTGTGAGTTGGAAAAAATGAGTTGTGTTACTATGTTATTAATTTTATTTGAGGAATGAATACTTTTATACAACATTTAAGGGATTTCTCTAAGTCTATTACAATGAGGTTATTGTTTTTCATTAAAATAATGCATAATAATTTATATTAGTAACTATTAATATTTATATATTAGCTTGTAAATACTTTGTACTATTTTTTTAATATAAGAGTTTATTTTAATACAACAATTTAATTTTGTGTGAATAAAATTCTCCAAAAAAATGATGAATCGACTATATTATTCATTGAAAATTATATTTAATTATTATGTTTTATTAACATTATCCTTTATCATCCTTTTAAGGGGGTTCTATAGTTTTGCACATTTATGTGACAAATATTATGTAATTAATTAATATAACTATAAATTAAATTATTTATATAGTTACATCACATTTTTCAAAAATAAATGTTTCATTAATTGTATATAATTGTGTAATATTAATACTTATTACTTATTCATTTATTCTTATTATTTTATTATTGAATAATAAATAAATAAATAAGTAGTGAATAAAATGGTTATTTTTACATTAAGGAGTAGATTTTAGAAGACAGTATTTTCAATATATATATTATATGTTCAAAATTTATTAGAATGACAACATAAATCTATTTACAATATAACATTGTAGAAATTCAATATATTAACATATAAAAAATTATCTTTAAATAAAATATATCAATATATACAACCATTTTATTTTTTACTTTGATACATTATTGTACATTCATTCAAAAATATCTTATACTTCTCTATAATTTTTACTTACCTATTTTTATAGACTAAATCTATATAATATAAATTTCAAATTTTATTTACATTTTGTTTCATTAATCATCCTAATGTTTATAGTTTTATCTTTACATGACATGCTAAGTAATATTTATACCTTCTTATATAAATTATATATATTAATAAACTGTTTGTTCATACTTTACTATTTATTGTTATAAAATTTTTAAAAAGACAATCTGTATTTATAATTTTAATATATTCTAAATTTACTATACTTATACTATGTTGTAAATTCGGTAAAAACATAAAGAAGAATTCATAATTTTGGTTGTTAAATTTCATAAATAAATTAATTAATTCAATATTGTTTTATTTAAAATTTGTTTAAACGTGGAAAGTAATTTATTAAAATATGAATACTTTATTGATATTTTTTCTTATTGGAAATGAAGGTATCGTGTGAAATTATTTGATACAGTATTACATGCTACTTTGTCGATCTTTATTCCCTCGTAAAATTTGATCAAACGTCACAGGTGCAAGGGTGTATTTTCCCCTATTCTTTAATGATATCAGAAATCAATTTTACTGTATCAACTTATGACCAATATTTACGTTATAATAAGATAATAACAATAATTATATTTTATTAAAATATAACTTTTATTTTTATAACTAATAAATAATTACGATAATTTTATTGATATATAACAGTTATGTTGAAATTATGTACAAAAAAATAATAAATATTTAGGAATTTCAGTCATATGTATGACCTATTTTAATTAAACAAATTGGATTTGTGAAAATATAAACGCGTTATTAATAAATATATAAGAATTATTGCTTTTTGAATAAAAAAAAAAAATAAAGTTCACTAGCTTTATGGTAATAATTACTTTTATAAGTATTAAAAATAAATTTTAAATATATTTTTTAAAAAAAATAATACTTGTATGGATAAATAAATAAAATTCTGATTTTAAATTTATTACGGTAACTGTAAATCTTGAAATATTTTTGTTAGATTTGAACTAAATCTCAATTTACAAATTTAGACATACACATTGGGCATGCTTCCTTAAAATATGAACTGTTTGAAAGGGAATTAAAGGAGAATGTGATTTACAGATGAAAAAAATCGGCGGCGGTGGATTTGGCGAAATCTATGAAGGCCTAGATTTGGTGACGAAGGAGCAGGTTGCTCTTAAAGTAGAGTCTGCAAGGCAGGCAAAGCAGGTTCTCAAGATGGAAGTAGCTGTGTTGAAAAAACTTCAAGGTGAAATGCCTTTTCTAATTCAATATGATTCAACGATGAAATTCAATTTCAAACAGTTTTAAGTATAGAGTTGTAGTCAAAACTAAACATTTTGTAATAAGTTACTATGAACATATTTTGATAAATGTCTTTACAATATAAGTGATTTGAATACTTGGAACCAATAATAAAATAAATAATTTAACACACATATGAAGAGTGTACCAAAAAATGTTCAGATTTTTTGTTGTAAATAGTAGACTTTAATGTCATTTTTAAATTATATATATTATTAATTAATGTTTGAAAAATAATTTAAATACATTATATAAACATGATATATTGTTAAATTCACATATATTAATTATGATAATATCAGTTCGAAAAATTCTTGCAATTTTTGGAGTAATTATTTATTTAGTTATGTTAAAATTAATGATCCATTACTTCTAAATATATAAATTATGAATAATATAATTTTATATTATTAATTATATAATAATTTTAAAAAGCTATACAAAATTATTAAGTCAATGTAATTACATTTAATTAAAAGTTTACTTTAAAAATATCCTCGAAAAGATGAGATTTTGATTTAACAAATGATTAATGTAATAAAACAATGCTTCTTTTGTAGGCAAGGAACACATTTGTAGATTTATAGGCTGTGGTCGAAATGATAGATTTAACTACGTTGTAATGCAGTTGCAAGGGAAAAATTTAGCTGAATTGCGACGTGCACAACCGAGAGGTGCCTTTTCTTTATCTACCACCCTAAGACTAGGTCTACAAATATTGAAAGCAATAGAAAGTATACACCAAGTGGGCTTCCTTCATAGGGATATCAAGCCAGTAAGACAATAAATAAATAAATAAATATTTAATCATTCAAAATATTACATAATCTTGAAATAAATTTCTTTTGAAAATCAATATTCAATATTAAAATTAAACAATTATTAAGTGGTAGAAAAAATATTGATACTCCTTTTTATGACTTATTAATATATATTCATTTTTATAATTACATTTATTTCATAAAATAATTTAAAATACAAGCTTTGTAAAATACAATTATTAGTTTTTTTGCCATACTTGTTATTGAAAATTCTAATTTATTATTGAATTATGATTAACAATCTTGGACTGATAGATATTAAAAAAAAATAATAATAATGCATATATTCTTATTAATGCATGATTATGCATATAATGCAAGAATAGAATATACTATAATATACATTAAATAATAAATCATATTTTAATAAACGCTAGTAATATATAATTAACAGAAGAGAAATCTGTTCAATAATAATCTAAAATTCAATGTCAAACATTTGAATTTCTTATTTATAAGTAAGAAATGGTCTTTATCATGGATATAAAATTATAAATAAATATTTCAATATAAAAATATTAATTATCTAAGATATTAATTTTTACTATAATTTACAGTCAAATTTTTCTATGGGACGGCATCCATATAACAACAGACTAGTTTACATGCTGGATTTTGGTTTGGCGCGACAATTTACAACAAACACAGGCGAAGTGCGTATGCCGAGAACTGTTGCAGGGTTTCGTGGAACTGTTCGATATGCATCTGTAAATGCCCACAAAAACAAAGAAATGGGACGCCACGATGATCTATGGTCACTTTATTATATGCTTGTGGAATTTGTAAATGGACAACTACCATGGCGTAAAATTAAAGACAAAGAACAAGTTAGTATTTTTTGATGTACATAATAATTGAACGATTAAACGAACTTCTATCCTAATTATATGGAATGTCACATTCGAGATCACTTATAGTAGTGTCAGCTGCTTGGTCAAAACCACGATTTTAAAGATCAAAAAAAAATCGCGCTAAATACTTGATGGTGCTACCATTTCACTTTCCTGCCTCCACTATATTAATTAGTTTTAAAGATATGTTTCGTTAATCAAGGGGAATGTGAATGATATTTGGTTTTCAGAGGTCTAAGAGCAAATACGCCCTTAAAAAATTTGTTTATTATTGAATTATTCCAAATATCATTTTCTGTGATCTCGGCACAGTGGTCAGAGCATGACACATTTTAATATAATTGCTATATTACATTAACCAATACTTCATACACTGAGATTTATTATTCTATACTTTTTATAGATTTAAAAAAATATAATATAATAATAGTACATTGTTTAACGTAAGGGAGAGTGAGTGGAAGAAATCTCTACTTCTAAAAAGTAGAACTACTTAAAAAAAATGACTATTTTCTTTCTTTTGTTAAGTTTACAATTTAAATCAAAAATAATTTAATATGTACTTATGATATTTAAATTTCATGAAATTTATTATATCCAAATCTATTATTATATAATTTATTTTAAACGTATATCATGTTATTAATTTTTCCTTTAATGTTGTATGAATGCATTCTTAATAAGTATATTTCTTTTCAGGTAGGCTTAATGAAAGAGAAATACGATCATCGGCTGCTGTTAAAACATCTACCTTCTGATTTTCGAGTCTTCTTAGAACATATTCAAGTATGTGTACTTCATATAAATTTGCTAATCACTTAATGGAAATTTAATTTGTGATAATACACTATTTATTCATTATTTAATGCATTAAACATATTAAATTCAATAGGTTTAAAAATATACTTATTTAATTGTTTAATAAGTATTAAAATAGATATTTTTTTACAAACATTTAATAAAATATTTAATAAAAATATTCAAATATTTAATATTAACAATATTGGTTTATAATTATTTAACCTGTTAATTTAAACTTTCTGATGGATATTATAAATAAAATAAATTAATATTTTGCCATAATATACTTAAAAAAATAATTATAATGTTCACATTTATATTTCATAACTCTTTATAATATTGTATTAATATGTTTTAGTTTTAAATTTAATAGATTTTATTATATTTTTTTATAATTAATGTCAAACTATTAAGAACAAAATTTAGTTAACAAGTTTGACTTTGAAGATGTATTTATACATTAAATATGTACAGACATGTAGTACCAATTTTTATTATTTTCTCAAATAAATTGTATAAAAGAAATAGTAATCATGTATTTCCAGTTAAGTTATGATATTTATGATATTTATATAATGTATTCACTATTTATAAACCCTCTTAAATTTGTATAAATGTGCAAATAAGGATAAATAATTTTAATAAAATTATTAATCTATTTCAGAGTTTGGAATATGCAGACAAGCCTGACTATACTTTGTTGGCATTACTATTTGAGCGCTGTATGAAGCGTCGAGGTATTAAACCTGCAGATCCTTACGATTGGGAGCGAACATATCGCACAGGTGATGACCTTCAGACAACAGGTTCACTGCCGCGCACTACCACCGAAGATGTTAAGTCAGGTGTGATTCAGCATGAAGACTCATTTATACCTGGAGTTATCATTCGTGAGCCTCGTGCTGTACCAGGTGTGATCATTCGTGAACCTCGAGCTATACCAGCGGTAGGCGCAAAGACTATACCGCGTGAAGATAAAAATGAACGTGAGGATGACGTCCTCTACGTTTCTAGCATTAAACGCAAAGATAAGACTGCTCCTCCGCAAACTGGGCATGAGGATGATGAACCTGGTGCTCGCGATGACAAAATGTCAAGGGTCACTAGTGTAAAACCTCCAACACCCAGCGTTGATACAAACAATCAAGAGAATGTAGAACCTGATAATCGCAAACGAGGCCAAGACGACGTAAGTCACAGAAGAAATTTATGCAGTGCAATCTGTATATTGACTCAGTTTCAATAAAACTATAAAAGTGGAGTCTGTGATATGTCGATAGTAAATTAAAATTACGATTCTTCAAAAATATATTCTCAAGACAAATACACAAATAATTAGGAAATAAAAAAATTATTATTAGTAAATTATAAAAAATTGAAATTATTCTAAAGTAAATAAATTAATTAATTTTATTATTTCGGAGGAATTTGAATAAATAATAAACATATATCTTACAGTTAATTGTATTATGTATAGTATTTAATAATGTAAATGTCAATATATGTTTTTATTATTATTTATATTATTAATAATATTAAAATAAAGTAGAGAAAATCGACATCATCGACACCATACTAAGTATAATTAATGATTGATGTTTCTGAAACCCATATACATAATAACTTCATATGGTGTTCTTCAATGATCTGGTATGTCTTAAAACTTCTTAAAATCTTCAATTTATTATCGAAAGTAAACGGGCGAATAACCAATTGGCAAATTTGATTTGCGACGGTACCAAGTCGGTGTCGCCATCTACTTTAAAATATGTAGGTCATAAATATAATTTGTTTGCTGTATCTTATATTTTAATTTTCTATATCTTTTCTTATGTTTTTTTATTTATTAAATTTGTTTTAGAGATACAGTATGGGGAAAATACTATTAGGCTCCAAATTTGGTGAATCAATTTATAAATTGTTTTTAATAGTATTTTATAAACATTTAACTTTTCAGTTGGTATGGATTAATTCAGATTTGCATAGAAGAAGTGCACAAAACCCAGTGTCAACTGGTAACATCATAAGCCGGGATAAGAATTGCAATACAACTATTCCATTGCCAGATAACACTCAGCAGATAGGAATTGAGGGTGTTGTTGTCTCGACAATTCAAGGTATTGCTAAAAACAAGAATAAGAAAAGTAAACTATTATTAAATATGAGAAAATAATCTAATGAGTAGTTAGAGACAGTACAGTTGAAAAATATATTAGGACACTTTAAAACTCATTGATTCATTAGGTCTTAAACTTTTCATTCATACAATATTTTAATCAAGACTAAATTTGTAACATATAATTAGAATTGTGTATAATATCGATAAATATATTATATGTGTATTAATATATAATTTTAATAATATATAATACATAAATATATTATATAGCAAATGCTAATATTTGCTTATATATTTTGACTAATAATACTAAACTTGATTTTAATGTGCTATTTTATGTTTTAATTTCATCTTTAAATACTGTTTCTCGCTTTCTAATTTTAATTTTTTTAATTATAAATATAAAGGATCGCCAAAAAAGAGACGAGCTGTTTCAATGGCAGTAGGTCCACAATCTCCAGCGCCACCAGTTGAAAAACAAGTAGATAACGATGGTGATGTGGTTTCACTTTCCTATCTGCTGGATTATAAATCTTCGGGGCGGCCCAAGACAGAGAGCGAAGCACTGATGGCTTCGGCCCGATCTGCATCTGAAGTGCGATCTAAAGCAGGTGTAAACGCATCGACGCCATTACGAAAATCTGCAAGTGGCGCTACGTTTGCGCGATTACGAGTAATGGCTGCACCCGAAGCGCCATCTGGCGAACTACCTAGTCCACGCGTTCAAACTGAAGTTGATGCTTCGTACTGCTCGTATGACGTCACTAATACTAAAAATATTGGCAACCAGAGTCCAGTAAGTCAATGGCTTGGTGCTTTTCTCATCGTAAATTGGGGATTAAGAGCGCTCGTCTGGCGCATATTTAATTTGCATTCTTTTCCTGTTGTTTTTCATTTTAATTTTATTTTTATTGTCACATTGTGATAATTTTAATTCGATTTTATTTAATTTAAACTTTCGTCGCTTTTCATGTTTATAAGTTTGCCAAATTATGTAAGTAGATAGATGGATTAAACAATATTTATATTCAGTAAAATCATTAATTAAGTATATAATATTTTATAAATATTGTAGATATCATGCACCGATATTGAAATATAAATAATAAATTAAGAAACATGTAATTAAATAAAAATAAAAACAAACATGTTGTATACATAATAGACAATAAGGAAAAAGCCGTATACAACTTACTCGTGGCAGTAAAATTTATAATAACAATTATACATTCTTTGCAACAGAGAGTGTATTAAATTATATTATTTTCATGACACGTTGAACTTATTTTCTACTATGTCGTGAAATAAAATATTCTTGCCCATAATAAATTTCAGAGTTTGATAACCCGTCGAGAAAAGTCTGTCGCCATGATATCGCGTGTGATACATAAGAGGGTTGCTCTGAAAAGCATCAATTAATTCCGGATCTTTCGCATTTAGAATCCCTTCCCCTCTTTTATAAATAAACGAGTGAGTAAAAAGTCTGTAAAAACCAAAGCTAGTTGGAAAATAGAATTTCCAAAGCCTTTGTATTAATGTCTTAAAGTTTACTAAAAATTAAATAAATAAATAAACAATTAAACATGAAAATCAATAAAATAATGACTAACTGTAATGTAAGGAAAGTTCACTAAAAGTAAAGATCATTTTAAAAAATATCATTTTATATCCATAACGTCATTTCATCTAGATGGCGCCACCGAATAAAACAAAATTCATAAACGGAATGCTTTCTGTTTAAATGTTTTTAATGTATTTGTTTAAAATGTATTTTTTATATTTTATAAATTGTCATAATAAAGTTGTATCATCAATTAGTGGATTCTTACTTTAATAGATAACTGAACAGAAAGAGCCATTAAGACGTGAACCAAAACGACGATCGGAATCGAGACAGCAGAGTAGAAGCGCGCGCACTGCAACTCGCGATTGCTCAATTACACAATTCGCACAAATTGATGATGATAATGTGTCAGCAATGCAGCAGGTAACAAAGGGTGGGGGTGGATTGACTCTTGCATCACAGTGGAAATCTCAATTTGATGATTCTGAGGAGACAGATAATGAATGGAAAGGTGAAAATCTTCAAAGCCCTGAACATAAAGGAGCCAACGCGTCGTCTATAATGCCTCAGGTAGGAGGATTATTCTTTTTAGTAAAATTGTCATGTAATTCAGAATAAATTTATATGCCCATATTTTAAAGTGATTCACTAGAGAAGTAAGAATAGAGGTAGACTTATCTAATTTATTATTACTTATGTTTAGTAAGGAATAATAAAAAATCTTACAATATTTACTAATGTTAATTATTATTAATTACTAAATAACAAATTAAAAAATCAAAATTACTTTACAGTCCACTGCCGAAAATATAGAAATTGACGTTGCACCTGTTGCAATATCACCCACACAAGAAGAAAGAAAATTATCGGCGCGTATTACTGCACTAACGATTGGATCTCAACAGCAATCGATACTTGCACGTCAACATCTAGTTTTAAATTTGACCAGTATGGGCAAAAAATACGTGGATCTTCTTCAAGTTTTGCCAAAGTCATTGAGTTTACCGGCGCTGGCGCCACACATCGAAGATAATCCCGAAGCACCTCTAGTATGTTATTTTAATTATGCAATTTAAATGAATTATTTATTGAATTTTTAAATAGTATACAAGTAAAATCTAGAATTTATAAAAACAACACATAAACTATAATTTTATAAACAATATAATATAAAGAACAAAATTTTAATTAAATTAATACTTTAAAAATGTTTTATTTAACATTTATAAAACTATAATTAATGTATGTGTTTTATAAATACATTATTTATCTTTTTCATTGTTCGTCGTGTTTCAGATTAAAATATCATAGCAGATATAATATTAACGATTAAAATATTTAAAACATTTTTTAATTACTTTATATTATATTTTCAGGTAAGACAAACAGTTCGTTTACACGATCTCGAAGCACTCTCTTATAAGATAAACATAATGCGTAATGTGGCAGTATGTTCTGAGGAAATTGGCAAAACTGCACCTACCCGTTGTTCTAGTTTGCCTGCGATTATGCTTTCTCCAGTCCATTCCGCTATGGCTACTCCCGCAGTTGATGAAGAAGAACAGGCTGTTGCTGGACGTCTTGAAATCCGAGTAGTTGATGCAACAGGAGGAGCTACAGTCGTCCAGACCAGTGCTGATAAAGAGCCATTGCAAAGTGAGCTTTTACTTTGTAGCTCTCTAATATAAAAAATAAAAAAAATTATTGTATGTGTTCCAAACAATTTGAAAATGTTTACTTAGTCAACAGAAATATTTTTTTAGCTAGTGTTATTTATTAAATTTTAATTTAAAATTATAATGCAGTATAAAATTGTACTTTTTAAATTAAAATCCACAAAATATTAAAAAAATGTTATGCTTAATATATTAATTCATTTTTCAGAAAAACATGGTATAAAATTTATTATAAACTTTAAGTTTGTTAAAACTAACTAATGACATAGAAGCTAAATTATTTTTAGCTTTAATTAAATCATTCATATAATAGACTTATTAAATATAAAAGTAAATATGGTTATTTTTGTTTAACAGAGAAGTTAACTAACGGCATTGTGGATAGTTTGCCAAGTCCAAATCCGCCAGTGGACGAACAATCAGTGTATTATGATGCTCAAGCAAATAACACGAACAAAGTAACACCTGGAACGGTTGCATCACCAACTGTTTCTATGAATGCCGTGACAATGCGTGTACACAAACCCAAGGAATGTACACCACCACGGCCCCACAGTACTCATAGTAAAATACCTGTGCCTGTCAAAAGTCCGAGGTGTTCTTTGTCAGAAAGTACACCAGATACTCGCAACGGTACTGCTACGCAAACTGCCAGCGAGAAAGAATTGGGTAAGTCCACGGAACTTAAATTTACACCTGACGAACTTTGCTCAATGTCGTAATATTTTTTTTTATATATATAATATGTATAAATTTTAATTATAATTGAATTAAATTTATATTTTTCGGTATATGTAATAGAAAACTAAATAAAGATAGTTTATAAATTTATAGTTTACTAGATGAAATTTTAATCAACAGACTATTTAAGCGACATTGAGCACAATCTTTGTCTCTAATTATGATCACTGATTATCTCATATCATTATAATAAGTCAAAATACAAAAAACTTGTCAATCTTATAAAATAAATATATATCTTTATATATATAATTCATAACATAAATCATAAAATATTTACATTCATTTTTCGATTATTATTAATTTAATTCTAATCTAATTTCTTGTAAATATTTTATAAATAGTTTTTATAAGTTTTAGTACATAAGTACGTATTGATTAAATAATGTATCTATTGAAGAAATATCAATTAAGCAAAATACATTATTTTGAAATAACGCTCAAATCTATTTATAAATGATTTATTATAATAAATTCTATTCTAAAGGATTATCTGTTTTTAATTTCACTCTTCATCCGTGAACTATAAAAAAAATATAATTCAGTGAATGATAAGAATGATCCTCACCAGTAATTTAACTTAGAGTATGTATTTTATCAAATTTAAGTTGATTAAGGTTTTTTACATTAATTAATGATTTCTACAAGAAACAAAAATTATGCTGATAATTTTATGGATGAAGTGTTAAAACGTAATACATATAAATTAATTAATACAAATTATAATTCATAGTTATATTAAGTAAATAATAATTATTTTTATTACTAATTAATGAAAAAGATAATTTATATTACAATTTTTTAAATTTGTATGTCAATATATAAATAAAAATATTTAATAAATAATTTTAAAAGTAGATATTATAAACAAAATTTTGAACTTGTAATCCTGCAATTTTAATACATAATAATTTAAATTATACACTATTGATGTGATATTGTTAAATTATGATTTAAAATCATTTCAATTTACTATATTAATAAATAGATAATATTATTGAATACTTTTTATATTCATTCTGCCAGTCTATATTTTGCAAATTTGTAACAGTATAAAGAACAGTATAAAGTTTATCTATATTGCTTAGGATTAATAATTATTATGAATTTCACATTATTTGAATATGACTCGTGAAGATTTTTTATACAATATAGTTTTTAATACATAGTATTTAATTAGTTTTAGTACATCAGCATTGAAAACATTTACCAAAATTAAATATTGAAGGTAGTAACTTATAATCGTAAATACACAAGCTACTTTGAATTTTAATAATTTATAATAATATTCATATTTATTTATTAATTAGTCAATATATACTTAATATTTTTCAGTTTTAAATGAATCATTTAAATTAATTAAAAATTCATTAAATTTGTATATACATTAATTAGATTAATTCCTATAAAATGAATAACATAACTATTTAAAGGTAGATTCGTGTACCATAAATTCGGAACTACTTATATGAATATGAATAAAATATCACACAGCTCCACTATATATAAAACTTCTTTACAATTTATTCTCATATTACAAGATGAAATGGTTAGACTATTAACGAAATAAAATATTTTTATAATATTTAAAATTAAAATTGCTTTTAATCTGTCAACAATGTTTCAATCTATTTCCAAGTTAATCCTAAAACAAACACACCGCCAACAGCGTTCCTATAACTAAACCTAAATTGCAATTATAATAAGCCATTGGGATAAAGGGGTGGGAGTGTTTGATAGTGCAGAAGGCGCTTTGCGACTAACTGCAGCGCGATTTCAGTGTTGAAGGCAGGAGGACAGCCTGTTTTGAAGCGTTGCGCGACATTGCCAAATGCGACGGTGCTGACTTCCGCGAGCTCAACTGAAGATGAAAACAACTTGACAGGGTGTACGCCGGCATTGCGCCGGCGCCGCCAAAGTGACAAATATGTGACCGATGCCAGTCAGCTGAACCTGCGATTTGTGAGGCCCTCAAGGGCAACGCATGTGCCGCCTCGTGGTGTACCTTCGCACCTCTTGGGCGAGTTTCCAGTTGCAGCAAAGAAGCCTCAGGACGAGAGCAGCGACAACGAGTCTGACGGCTTGGTGCCGCCACCACCGCCGACTACGCTGCCGCCACATGCGGCAGAAAACAACGCTAGGTACGCTTCCACCGCGGGGCGTATCCCGACAAAATAGGTTGCGTCCGTGTACACGAGTAAATAGAAATGCTTTGGGTAGAATTTGACATATGCTTATCCAGAACTAAATTCACTCTGGTAACATTACTTAAACTAATCCATTGAGAAAATAGTAGGCTTAAATTATAATTTTGTTTAATCATCTTTTCATTAATTTTTTAAAAGTTTATTTAATGTAGTATGAGATATTATTTTGAAATAAATAATATTTTGTTTAAATATCCTCCAACTTGAATTAATGATTATTATAGTTTCTTCATATAATTTTATCACAATACTTTAAAGTATACTTTCTTGTAATAATTATATTATAAACAACTTAATTTACATTATGTATTTTAATTTTAAATTTCCTAATAATTTCTATATTTGTAAGTAATACTATTCTGTGTTTGGTTTCTATATTATTTTCTGATAATAAAAAAGCATTGAAGTAAATAAAATAAAATTATATTCACTAGATATGTAATATGCCAAATTCTATCTAAAATATATCTATTGTGGTAAAAAAAGTTAAACACATATTTGATTCTCGTGTCATGCTGGATATAACAGTAAAAAACACTGTGCAGCAAAATTTGTCTATTCTAAATAAATTTAAATTTGTTAATGAGTGATAAATATTTACACTATAGAATTTTTAGTTGTGTTGTTTTTTAAGTTCATTTATTTTATAATGAATTTATATGTTAACACGTTTTTTAGTTATATTTTAACTAAATATTTTTATTCACACATAAATATATCATATGCATTTAATTTTTAGTGTATTTATAAAAATAAAATATTTTAAATTTATATTAATACACTATTTTATATTAAATTTAGTGTATTAAAAATAAACTATATAACATATTTAACACAACATAATAAATTATTATTAAACATATTTTGAAATTAAAACTTCATTGTTTTGTTTTTTTTTTTTTTTTTTTAATAATATATTAATCTAGTTTACGTCTATATGAATTAAATTCAATTAAATATGTATGACACATACAATACATATATAATATAAAAATATTTTATATTATTTTTATCTTATTTTCTTAATATTCGCTAAAGGTGACTTTCTGAATTTGAGTCTTTTATATCATAAATAACTGCATAGTAGTTGCAGTTTATCATTTGTTAAAGGAGTATTTTGAGAAATTTGGAAGATCGAAGGCTAAATTTCTGAATTTTAGTTTCTAATTTTACATAAAATATATAAATCTTTGAATGTTTACATAAATTATTTTTTTAGTAATATAATAAATATATATTAGTTATTATATAACAAAAATACAGAAATTTTCTTTCGAAAAAAATTCTCTGTATTTCTTAACACTGTTACTTTGGCTTTCAGCGGTTGAAAATTCCACGCATAGATGATAGATGGCGCTTATTTTCACGATCGTCTGTGCTGAAACTAGCGCCATCTCCACGTCCTTCACGTGTCGAATTTTCGACTCCTGATTTGTTGTTACATCAGTGTCGTCCGAGGTAGATCTACGACGGATTCGTATATTTTTAGTTTGCCGTTGTTATCATTGCTACTATTATGTTTGATTCGTTTGTGTCGCCCTTTAATACAAATATAGAGATGTAATTTTGTTGCGTTCTTACTCACAATAATATATTTAATTTGTCCTTGTTTGTGTATTTCATTTATTCATTTTTTATTCATATTGATAATGCTTTTATGCGTATTACGCTTGGGTTGCTGAATATTAAAGTGTTGCTTTTTTGGTGGCTTTTTGTTGTTTATTAAATTTGATTTTTATTTTGTAGAGATTTTGGTTAATTTGTTTTTTTTTTGTTGATGACTGATGAAAAATTAACACTAACACCTGAACCAGCTACACAAATTATTTTTACACTTTTAAAAACTTTATTAATGCAATAAAACTATTTTTCGACTTAAACATTTATACTTCTTCGACTCTCTAAAAAGGAAAAAGTTATTCATAATGAAAAACAAAATTACTTATAAACTGAAGAATTTCATAAATAAATTCATATCATTTTACTCATTCATTCAGTTCATTCCCATAATAATAGTAGTTGACGAAAAAAAATCATAAAAATATATACATTTGTATAGCAATTTCAGGTGACTGCAGCAGTGCTATTTCTAATATAAATAATCTTATATCGTTTACAGTATTTATATTGGTACATTACATAAGTAAAGCATAATATAATATGATATTAAAAATAGTATTTCTGCACTTTGTTGTTTTTAAAAAAAAATTAATTGAAACGAAAGTTTCTTGAAATTCATACTCATTAAATTGTGAATTTCATAATTTTATGATTCTTGAAACATTCAAATTAAAAAAATTACCAAATTCACTGACAATTAAAGTTTTCGGATATAAAAACAGAAATAAAGAAAAGAAGAATTTTACGTTATCAAAACCTACGATCTACTTTTTTGTTATCTATTTATTTAATTATCCATTGATATAATAACTTTATAGTATCCAAAAACATTTTGCTGTCAGTGCTAACAGTAGTTCCATTGTTAATCCAAAAACAAATTTGTTACAGGTGCCGCAGGTACAGGCCTATGCCAGATGGAGCGGTAGTTAGCAAAGAAACGTGAGACTTAGTATTCGAATTAGCTAAAGTCTTTGGTTGCAGCCACTAATAATCTCCAACCGCCAACTAGAATATGTGATGAAACGAAAAGCAAAGCAAAACAAGGAAACAATAGACACGAACTCAATAATTAGATCCAAATAGTTACTAAAACAGCAACAAATAACTTCTCAAATGAGAATCTAAATCAATCTATTAAAATCGTCGTATTCTTGGTTGTTTTTACTTATGACCACTGACGAAATCTGTCTACTTGTCCTTGTGTACTCGATGTTAATTTTTTATACGAATCGCTGTTTTGGTACACGGTTTGCGCGATAACTGGCGCGCGCATGCTCATCAACGCCTTTTGTTGACGGTGCTAATTGGTTGTTGGCCAAGGGTTTCGTAGCGCCATCTGTTTTTAGCCCGACTGAATTCTGCATGCTCTCCAAGGTGTCGCTCACGCTTGAAATGCTTAAACAGATGGCGCGACCGTTGGCTTTTTTATAATCGTCGTTTTTGGCTCCTTATGTTCAATCATTGTTTTACCTTTTCCCGTCACTTTTATTTGTGAACTTTAGATAATATCAATTTCCAGATTGTAAGCAAGCTAATCGAAGAATGCATACAGCAAATAAATCGAATGAAAATCGATAAATTTAATCGAAGGGCGAGTGTACTAGTCTTAGCGTGGAGAAATTGTGAAATCAACAGAATGCAACTGGTTATTTTGTTGTTTTTTTCATTATTTGTTTATATTATTATTTTGATTCCCCATACTTTTTGTGACAGACAAACGTCAAAATCTTGTATATAACGCGACAAACGTTGTGATATAATGTGTCATATATTCGTTTTCTCTTATATTTACGAGTTTGTTAGAAGATGTCGAGGTCTCACTTGCTGCAAATGATATTACTGTAAAGCTGCGGATTTAAACATGCCAAGGCGCCATAATTTATAGTTAGTTTGTAATTCATGACGTCATCTACTGAATCTAGGTGGCGCTACAAGTTTTATGGTCTTGCAGGTTAATGGTACCACATTCGATTCGCGCGAAAATCTCGACAACTTCGACGCTTCAGTGATGTATAAGACTAGTCATCCTTAGTCATAACTAGCGTGCAGTCAATTTTAAAACGATCGAGCTAGTGTAACCAGGGATTCTAAGGGGTTATAAGGATTACGACATTTCGCACACGCTTGTTCTTTTCGTATCCGATGTAGTCAACGTTGAATCGTTTCGCTTGATCGAGCACTAGTCACTTATCTCGAAGCACCTGTATGACTCGAACGTTTATTCAATTTCCATTTCAACTCAATGGACTAAATTAAGGGGATCTTGATAAATTAGATAATACGTACACTCGGTGTCGATGAATTGTGGTGTGATTCGTAGTCATTCTACGAATGACTGAAAATGTATAAATCATGTGGTGTCACTCCACGGTTCATCAATACTTAGTATAGACATTGTTTTCCACGTACTTTCTTTCGTCAGTATTAAGGTACCCTTTCATCGATCAGTGCAATAACACAGGAAGCTAAGGCAAGTGGATTTTAACAAAGAGGATTATCTACGTGTACTATATATGCCAAAATATCGATACTTGTAAACGATAATACTTATCCTATTTAAATACCATTTAAATAATGAATTAGTGACTGGGTACAATGATTAATATATTTCTTGAAAGAAAATAATTGAAAAAAGTAACTTTGTGAATTAAAAGTGTGAATAATTAATTAGAAATGATAAATAATCAATGGTAAATAATAATTACAAGTTTTTGATTCATTATCAGTAATTAATAATCAGATGTTGCAATGTACAGTTGAGTATTGAGTTGTAAATGAGGAAAAAAATTAGTAGGAGCAGTTTCATCCAATCATCAATGAAAAATTCGTTTTTTTTATCATTATTCATAAATTATTCTTGATAACTATTAACTTACTACTGCTCGTAAATGAATTACAATTGGTTATTTCTCATTGACAATTATTTATTTATAATTATTTATTAATAATTGACCAATATTATTCGATGATATTTGAATGAAGAATTAACTTTATAAATTAGTACTTTGCTTCCAAACATATTCCATAAAAAAGTATGTGCAATTGGAGTTTAGCGTGGAGATTCAATGACTAGAGAAAGTGAGAGTAGAACGTTGCATTCCGTTGAGAAAAAATATAAATATTTATATATATATATATGTATGTGTATGTATTGATGTATGTAATATATGAATATCTATGTATACATGTATACATATATGTATATGTATATAAAATATCAATATACATATTAATATATTAAAAAAGGAAGGAGGAGAAAGACATCAAAATGACAAGATTTTTGAAGACAAAGACCGCCCAAAATCACTCCGCCATTTAGGTTCCTGTATATAATTATTAAAGAATAACGTTTAAGCGTAATTGTAACGTGAAGTTTATCGGATCGACGAACACACGAAACATAAACAAAAAAAGCGAATATAAATTGAAAAAAGAAAATAAGAACATGATATACGAAACTATTGTATTCTTCTCCGCTTTGTGATCAACATGATGTATTTGTTACACATGTGAACATGTATCTGTGTTTGACTACTTTGATCTGTAAGAAAGGCCCTGTCGATTCAATGATTGTAATTAAGTATGCATATAGTAAACAAACATTATTGTCTATGAATATTACGATAGTTTATTAATGATTCGTAATGCAGCGGCAACGAATTGCGAGAAAGATGATTAATGAAAAAGGAATGAGAGAGATCTTCAATAAAAAAGAAAAAAAGATAAAAAAGAACAAGTTTGTATATCGGATGTATTAGGATGACCTTTATATTTGGTTTCATTTTATCGCATTTGTTTTGTTTTTATTTCGAGATTTACTATCGTTTTAAAATATATATATTATAAGATAACTATCAATTGCATAACGTTGGTTATGATATGGAATTATTTTCTTATTTTCAAGAAAAATGGCTTCTGCGAGATAATGAGATTGTTTAATAAATTTATTTTAATATTGTTTTGTTTGTATATTTTATTTATTCTATTAGTTACAATTAGTTGTAACAGATACTTATTGGTTTTTTATCGGAAGTAACTCTGAATTACTGCCATTGGATGTCGTGGAGAAAAGGAACAACAGAATTAAATACAATAATATTATCGAAGCTCAAAACGTACAATTATTATTAAGTTTTTACTTCCTTTTAATTACACATTTTACTATTAAAAATGTTGAATAATTCAATATGTGAATTATAATAATAATAATAATAATTTTTTTCTTGTTTCTTAAAAGATGTCTCTAATCCAATTTTCAATTATTAATGATAATTTATAAATGTGTGTAAAAGAGGCCTGTTAAGAAAAGATTTATGTAAACACATATCAAAAATGCATAAATATTTATATAAAGTATATTTTTTTCTTGAATAATTGTCATAAAAATAATTTATAAATTTTAAACCATTGAAAATAATAGTACTATATATTGATAATATTAAAACATTTACAAAACTATAAATTACATATATATATTACAATAACTTTTGTCAGCTTTTGATATTTATTTTAATTTATTAATTTTTATCTGTATATTTAATCTAATGTTTTTACTTTAAAATTTATTACTATTATATTTATTACAATGATTAGTGTGTAAAAATTTTATTAAAAATCAAAAAACTATTTCCACTTTTCAAATTAATCAATATACTGAAACAATTTGATATAAGAAAATTAAGTTTTATAAAGTTTTCTTCGAAACGGTTAAAACTTAAATATAAGCACTTTAAGTTGACTTGTGGATAATTGTACAAAAAATTGTATAGCTCATATAAAAGTTAACGTGGTAAGTAAATCTATAACTTGTATTCACTATTTTTATTACATTCTTTTTGTTGCCTCCTATATTTGTAATTATATATATGTATGTATGCCTTCGTAATATTACATATTACAATATTAAATAGATATAAGTATATAAATAAAATATAAATATAGAGTCTAATATATTAACTTACAAATATTTTTATTAAATACATAAAAAAATTGGTAACTTCAATGTTAATTGAAATAGTAATAAAATAATAAGACTATTAGAATATATTTTTATTTTTATTCTTAATCTTGTACAAAGAAACATGAAATGTAATTGTCATTAAAATTAATTTATTATCCTTAGTATTATAGTCATACTATAAAAATTTATTCAATAAGAAAACATAATACATTGTAAATTTCTAATATTTGAATAGATATCGATTATTATTCTTTTAACACTTGAACAGCACATCAATAACTCATTAATTTTTATAATATGTATTAAATAAATTTTACATTTCATTGTAAACTGAAAAATATAACTTTGCAAAAAAACTTTGTAGAATATTATATTTAAACTTGTGGTTAACGTTCGCAATAAATTTATATACAAGAGTATGACTTTATCTAACAGTATACATATGTAAATCTAGTTTAAAAATATAAATATATTTCATTTTTATTATCAATTTAAATGATGTATACATAATATTATTAAAATATATCAATTTCTAATAAATATTATTAATATTATCAATTTGTTTTATGATTGTTGGCATTTTATTTAATAATATCAAATACATAAATTAATTTAAACAAGTTTTATATGAATATTCTGAAAATAAAATTTTCCACATATTTATTTTATTTATTTATTTATTTATCATAAATGGCGCCTCGGGAAAAATCCGTATGGCTGACAAGTAAATATTCAGTATAAATACATTTGAAAGTTATTTTATATATGTATAATTATATGTATATTTCAACTGTCACATATATAAATATATGCAGATATTTGTATTTATTTATTTAATATATATATTTCAAAATTAAAATTTGATAAGGAAACATACACATATAAAAGCAGCAAAATCACTGTTAATAATTCAATAAAATAAATTAATTATTAATTAATAATTAATTTCCATTTCATCAGTATATATCGCCATAAATATAATACTAGGGTATTATATTCTTTTTAATTTATTTATTCTAATTATTATCAGCAATTTACATTGATTTAATTTGGACAAAATGCAAATGAATTTATAAATAATTCCGAATTAATTTGACAATATTAAGCTCTGAAGGGGTTGTCACGTGAAAAACGAGACTTTAGGTTGATTTAATTTATTATAAATAAGTTAAACTATACAGTTTTTGAGAAATATAAATATATTTAACAATTGTAATAAATAAATTTATAACAAAATAATACTGTGGAATTAGTTTCTTATGGTCATATATGCTGATGAAATGAAAATTATTTAATTTGAAAATATTTATTAATAATTGAACAATCAAACTTTATTAACCTTAAATATGATTATTGTTAAAATGTATTATTAAAAATATTTATATCGATAATATATTAGTGTTAAAAATTTATTCATTAAACAATATCAAAATTATATTAAATTTGAATTGAATAGTTTAATCTTTATTACTATTACAATTCAGTTTATTGAAATTGAATAAATATTGTATATTATACACATTATAAATGATAAATTGTAATTGAAATTTTAAATGTATTTATAAATATTTTTTTTATTAAGGGGGTTCTGCAAGTCTAATGCGACAGTTTAGTGTTTTGTTTATTATAGTATTATAAAGTTGCGTACTTTATAAAATAAAAGTATTCTAACCATTTTTTAATCATGGGAGATTGTTTTTATATAATAAACTGAATGATTTAATAAAGTTCTAGACGTAACAAGACAACTCATCATTTATACCCTTGAAAATAAGTCTATATTCTTGTATTTAATACAATATTAAATTGATTTTATTAGCATTAAATTTATTCTATGAAAATTAAAAAATCGTATGAAGACAAAATATATTTATTAATTAAATTATCATTTTACATACATTAAAATAACATTAAAAAATATGTTAAAATCGCTTAGAGAACAACCTTAAGAATGAAAATTTAAGAAGCTATTGTCATAAATAACTTTGTTTATGTAAAGTAATTAACAAATTCATATATGTTTATGGAAAATATGTATATCGTTATAAGTTAAAGTTTGGGTTTAATTATTTAATATACTAGTTACCTTAATATTTTGATTTTATCAAAAATCAAAGTGCAAAGTATAATGTTACTTAAATTAATAAAAAAGAAACTGAATATTGAAGACAGTTTATAAAATATCCCCCTTTTAAATAAACTAAGCAAAATAAACTACATAAAACGTTATGGACGCGACTAAAACGAATGCCATTGTGTATGCAATGGCGATTTTTACAACTTTTGCAAGCTCACGATCTTTAGATTTGTGACGGTGATAACGCATATGACCTCGTTTAATATCAGACATCATAAGCAATGGTTCTAACATGAGCAAACTAGATCTGTTTCCACGACGATCTTCGAAAAAAAAACTCATTTCGGAAGTCCAAGGATCGTTATTTTCATTACATGCAAACTCTTTATCCAAAAACTCTCTACTTGAGATTCTACTTCGTGCTACTTCAGCTCCACGGTGTCGAATTCGTGAAACAAAATTTGTGGTTCGCGAGAAATCGCTTTTTTCTAAAATTCCGATAGCAATTGATTTTGCTACACAAAAAGCCGGCATAAAATCATTCAATTTCAAATAATTCGGTTCAAAAAGTGGTCTAAAGCAAAGCAAATCGTTGCATTGAAAAAGAGTGACATCACGCGAACATAGGTCAAGTTTTCGATATACCATTCGGTCACTATAAATAGGGCTGTGAACTATATCGGACTCGAGTTTGAAAGATATTTCTTCATAAATATGATTGTTAGAAGAATTGTGACTAAATGGTGTTGTTACAAGATCATAGACGGCATCATTGTCGACATTGGACATATCAAGTATTACCGAATCATCGGTAATAATATCGTTCTGGGCGTGTGTCTGCGTACGTGCCAGCGCAACAGCGCTCTCGTTGCCCTCTAACAGTGCGGTGCATACAAAAGCAGAGTGCATAGTGAAGTGGTGGGAGCGAACACACGCGGAGTTGTATCAATTCCCAGATTCTATCTTATTGGAGCTGCGTAATTCTTGCTTTAACTTCTCCAAATCATGTAGAACCTGCAATTGAAATTCATTTTTTAATTATTGTTTTAATATGTATAATCATTTCAAGCTCACTTGAACATTTCTAAATGTTCAAACAAATTTTTAATACATATAGCGATCGTTTCTCGAAATATATATCAATTTTTTAAAATGAAAATTATTTGCTACAACACCTCTATAATTGTAGAAGCACTCCATGCCTGCGTTCGACAACTATCTTTGCAATATTCGCCATCTTTGTTTGTTAATTCAGGAAGACCTCTCCAATAGTTTGTGGAGATTTCAATCAAATGTCGAGAAATAATACATTCTGTGGATTCGATTGTTCTGCGCAGTTCCTCAACGCCACCAACCAGTGGTGCAAAATGTAAACGTGCCCGTAAAAAGTATCCAATGGGCCAGACCCATTCCTTTATTTTAAAAATAAATTTATTAATTAAAATAAGAAAGTAAACAATTTAGTATTATCATATACATTCAATTACTAAAGAATTATTATAAAGTAATTGTTCTTACTGGTCCTTGATGATAATTCCAGCCCTGTGCTACTTTTGTATCATTTGTATCATTTGAGTTATCATAGTAACCATTATAAGCCCAATCTTTTGGATCCAATGTTTTCATACCTAATGGACCTAACAATATTTCCTCAGCATTTTTCAATGCTGTCCATGCATTCTCAGGCTTAAAAAGTTCTGGAGCCTTGTTGAAAAATAAATTATTTATAATTATAATGTCTGAAAACTTGTCTTAAATAATACAATAAATTATATAAGTTGTTATATTAACAACTATTATTTAAGATATATTTTTAAATATCAAATCAAATAACAATAAATAAAAATGTCAATTTAGAATAAAAATATCTAAACGAATTCGTAAGAATATAAAGTAAATCAAACTAATACTTACGACGACCATAGCAATTGGAAAATTAGGACGCAATTGATAATCAGCCCATGATTGAGTAGCTCCATAAGTATCTTTAACGATACCACGACGATGAATTAAATCTGGTCGAATTTCATCATCCGTAGAAATCTCATTGATATAAAAATATTTCTCAAAATGAGCAGAAATTTTATCTGCCCATTGCTTATAACTCCATGTAATTACTGAACCTGAATAAATAATTGAAGTAATTATAAAGAAAATGAACTTCAGTGTTTTGTAATGAGACCTTTGAGGACAAACGGCCATTTGTTTTCCTATTTTTTGAGGATAAACACGTAAAATACGATAGTGTTGTAAAGGGATGGTTGGGGCGAAACTTCCTCATTCCCTTTCAAAGGACATCAAAAATGTTACAAACATTCAACTAGACACCCAAATGAACAGACATATATATATATATAAGCATATCACTAGTCCTTTCACAGTTACCCTGCTTCGGAGTGTTTTAACTACAGAACTGCGAGTGCAAAATTATACACAAACTTAGAACGGAGGCCGCTCTCCTGGCAGTAATGCAGGGAGGCTTCGCATCCCTATATTTTAAAATTCTAACCAAACCTCAAAATCGAGGTCCTAGGGTCCTACTAAGGTAGTTTTGTGTAGTAGTCCTCAAAGAATGTGCATTTGATATTTTTTGTCAATCAGTATATCAAGGACGTCTCCGAAATATCGGAAAATATAATAATATATATCAAGTAGGCTTTTTGAGGACATTTTATACTATATTTTTTATATTTACTATATTTTTTGTTCTCAAAAAAACCGTTTGAATATATATATGTGTATAATTTCAATAAACATATGAATCTAATTTTTACTGATATACTGGTGTTTAATTCTTATGTAGTTAGTTTATTAATTAAGTATCAACTAACCATCTCGATTTTTTCGTTGGACACTGCCGTAAGGGAAGAGATTTTGTTTATACAACTCCGCCAAGAAATTTAAAGTACTTTTGCAAAGACCAATAATCTCAACAGCAGCACCATCTCTAGGTGTTGCTGGTTTGCCTTTGTTTCCAGCTTTTTCTGATGATCCCATTTTGTCCATCCATGTACCACAATTTGCATCATTACCACCAAACACAAAACCAGTTTCAGGATGAACTCCTATCTGATTGTTAAAACCACGATCCGTCATATGTTCATCAATTTGTTTACCAGCATTTCTCTCACGGAAACAAAGGCCTTGAAAGTGCACAGTCAAAGCTTCTTGAATTACATCATGAAGAGGCTGATCCTAAAAATTAAACATATATAAAATTATAATTTAATTATTTATTAAAAAAAATAGAAAAGTTATCTTTATACGAAAGAATATCGACAAAATAATAATTACTAACAACTTGTCCAGGTGGTAATGGAGACGAGTCATCAGTAGGAAAAATACGTGATACTTTGTCAGATAAAATATGTAATCCATTTGGAACTTCTTGAACATAACACTGAATTGTATACAACCACCACCATACAGCATCTCGACAATTGAATCTAAAAATTAAGATTGAAACAAACTAAATTGTCATACATATATTACATATTACATATATAAACAAAAAATGGTTATTTCTCAAAAGTAAAAATTAATTGATATTGACTAGAATTACTTTAATATGTGTTTTAATTAAAATTAATTTTTATTAAATAAAGTTATTTAATAATAAAATAATGTAGTAACCCCCCCCCCCCCCCCCCCCCCCCCCCCCCAACCAAAGAGGTTTGACACATGGATTTAGTGTAGAATTTTACGCAGAATTCGAATTTGTAAAAATTATAGATTCGAAATCTACACAAAAATCCATGTTATTATTATGTGTCAAACATAATTGTTTAAGTTTTAAACATAATCAAATAAAATGTCAAGCACAACAACTCCAGATTTATCAATGATTTATATCAATAACATGTATAGAAACATTATTTTTTTTGTTGAACCTTAGAAAATCAAAAATATACCTAGCATTATCGCCCTTATCAAGCAAATTTGGAATTAATCCATGACGTAATGTTGCTGCAAATCCTAGGATTATAAATCGAGCTTCCACGTGTCTGCCTGTTAGAATAAACAGACCTCTTAAAGCAATGAAGGTGTCTCTACCCCAGTTTCTTGTATATCCAGTTGTAAAATGTGGTAAACCTGCAGACATGGTTAAACAATCCTGTTTTTCGATACCATTAATGATTCGAGTTTTTGGACGTGGAAGATCTAAATTTGGAGACAACTGAGGCAATTGCGATGATTTTACATTGCCTCCAACTTGAACAGAAACTAAAGATAAAAGTTTGACGAAAGTAGATCCATTTTTCACGAAACTAAAAAAAAGAGTTTATGTAAATATCATAAATTGAATTTATCTTTAAAAATAAACGGTGTTAACATACGTATAGACTATTCTATACATTTTATAATATTTATAATATATAACTGTTTAGAATACTGTTTCATACAGTAACTTTGCAAAATTAATTAACTGAATGATAAATTGAAAACCAAATTTATACTCACGGTGACATTAAATTGAAACATTGTTCAAGTAACATTGTATAAATGTTTACAAAGATAACATCAAAGTAACTAGGTACTAAGTATCGAGGAATTAATTTAAATGGTTCCACAGCCTTTTCGATCCATTCGCCAAGAACTTGAGTTTTTTCATCTTCTTTCAGACGTTGCCAGATGTAATCTAATTTAAAAATAAACGTTTCACATTTTACGAATAAAATATTCAATATGATTAGTTACAAACTGAAACACTACATTATTTTTATAATAAATTATTTATATTTAATGTGTATATTACACTATTTTATATTAATTTGTACTTAAAATGATGATTCTAATAAGGTTTTTATATTGAAAAATTATTATGCGTGATAGAATGAAGCAACTAATATAACACATACAATCTTTTTAATGTTTAATAATATTATAAAATTAAATATAAGTCTTACCAATTAACCAATTGCCACTTCTAAGATTGGCACAAAGTGGATGACCTAGATCATTATTAGGACGGATATTGGCCATTAATGAAATAACTCCTAAAAATTGTTTATATTAAATTATAATGCCAATGGACATATATTATATATTACGTGTTCTTCCAAGTTTACCTTGTAATCCAGCATACACTAAATTACCATATCCAGGTACGTTATAAACACCAAACTTATTTGCAGTTTCATCTCGTTCTTCTTGGTCGCATCTGAAGAGTACTTTATTTAAATCGTTTAAATCAAGACGAGATATTATGACCCGTAAATCTGAATTTTCATTAGATGTCAGACTTATAATCGTATCATGCAATTTCGTTAGGGTTGGTTTTATATTTGCATGAAGAGAAACACTGAAATTTAATAAAATATCAAATATAATAATATGCATTTAAATATTAATATTGTTTAGTGATTTGATAATTTAATGATTAATTTAAATTGTTATATTAACATTGATTTTATATATTAATACATTATAGAATTATATTTGATAATATAATTTACCGAATTGCAACGATCGATCCGGGTTGAAAATTAACGAAGTTTAATTGTGTAATTTTGGGATCACCAGAATCTACCTTTTCTAAAATAGATGAATCACAAATTTGAATATGTTCCTTTAGATCTACTTTATATTCAGATAGTCCATTAATATATTTACTATCCTGTTTGTATGTATTTGGAAATTCAAATGGACTCATTCCGCTCCTAAAATGTAAGTGTAAGTATTAGTGTAATTATAGTATTAATAGAATTAAAATAGAAAGACTTTTAAACATAAAGAATGTTTTGTTCCTATATATCATAAAACTATAAGATTAAAACAATAGTAATTGCCCAATAAAATATTCAAAGATGTATTAAAAAAAGTAAAGTTACTTTGATAAACGAGCTTCGAGAATAATTTCTTCAACAACTCCCTCAACTCGCAAAGGTTGAAGGTGTGCCCGTAGATCTTTAGCATTAGAATCCGGGTGTTTAAAGGAAGTAAACGCCACTAAAACTACACTTTCATGTGTTTGAGGAGAGTGTCTTGTAACTGCAACAACATCTGTATTCATTTGATCCACAAAAACCTATAAAGAATTGAATTAGTAAAAGTTGTTCAATTTATAAGTTAAATGTTATATACAATATAAATAGTAAGTTATAATAAGATATAATTAAATAAAATATTTTTCCATTTACTTGTGAAAATTTATTTTCTCCAAGCCATCGGTGTAAATTATTCAAAGCTCTTTTAGCAGCAATCATGCCAGTTTTAAAATTTATAAATTTCTCTGTTTCTTTCAACAATGATTCATCATCAGTCCATGAAGTGTATTCCCTATCTTCATCAACTACGTGAATCTAATAATAAATCAAGGAAATTTTACGTTATTAATAAATGTAATCGATTTTTATATAAAAGTTTTAAATAATAATATATAAAATTTTCTCTATTTCAACGTGTTAAATAGAATATTATTTAAGACCAGTCTTTATGAAAGTAATGTAGTAATATTATTAAAATTGTTTAACCAACGTATAGAAAATATTAAATAATAGAATGTTGAAGAAAGCTTTTCGTATTACATGATGGGGAACGAGTTCATCATAACCGCGATTGCTACCACTGGCACAGCAAGCCATGCAAACTAAAGCTGAACTGGGTAACAAATCAAAGACACTTCGTTTATCAACTGGACTAGGATTATCGTGGGTCAAGTCAAGGAAAAGAGCGTGTGCAATACAAGGCACTAAAGGTCGAGTTTTTGGCTGCAAAAATGCACCCACTGGCTCGCCTCCATAACGATAAACAAGTCGACCTTCTTCATGACTATCCCATGCAGACATTGCCTCTGAAATTAAATTATTTTCATGTAAATGAAAGTTAAATTATTTTTAACTGCGTGTAGAAAACATTTTTCTACATGCTAATATATATATAAATCTCTTAATTAGGCAAATCATATTATTTACATTAATAAAATGAAAGAAAATAGTCAATAAAAATATTTCGACTATTATTTTATATTATAGTTAAGTATTATCTAATATATAAAATTACCTCTAATTAGAGATGTTATTCCTAAACGATTAACAAATATGTTATCCTTTTGATCAGAATTTGTGAATAATTCTGCTACAACATATAAATCTGGCCGAATTTTCCGAGCAGCATCAAGTAAATACTGAAAAAATATAATTATAAATTATTTTACAATCAAACTTAATTAACAATCTCGAAATTATTATTCTGTCATTATCTATCATAACTTCGAAATATTATTTATAATTACGAGCTGTTATTTAATATTAGCTATTATTTTTGTATATAAAAGGCAGAAAAAAAAGATAATAAAAATAAAGTTAACTTAACTTAATGTTTCAAATTAATAAACAAAGTATAACAAAATTATACTTTTATAAGAAAAATACATGTATCACAAATAAAATAATGAATTGTGATTATCAAATTGTCATCTCTACAAAATACTATTATTTTATAGAATTACTTCGGCCACAGGTATCGGAGTAGAGTGACAATTGTCTAGTCTGATCCCATCAAAGATTCTTGCCGTTTGCTCAACATAAGTAGTCATTCTTTGCCATAAAAATGGACTATCTTCTGGTTTATCACCATACCTAACCATTATCAGAAACATTAATTTAATAATAATAATAATACATTCATAATAATAATTATAAGATAAAAATCTTTGTTATTTATATTATTTATTTATTTATAAATATTACTTAATACCGTAATTTGACACTATCTCCCCAAGCGATAAGTTCTCTTCGCAAGTATACATTAGAATCTGGATCAGCAAAATTTTTCAAAGGATCTCCATTCATAACCCAACCATTATGAGCCATTAAGTAACAGCCTGAATCTGAGTACATGGTAACTTCTCGTTCTGCAAGTGTTTGCGGTGCTCCAAAATCAGTGAAATATCTATAAATAATAATATTATTTAAAGTTATTTATTTCAAATTATTCAACTGACAACTTAATTATAAACTTCAAACCTTGGAACTAGTGGATTCTTTTCACTTATTTCTTTGATTTTTGGACCATCAGATTGTACTCTGAAATATCGAATTCCAGCGATACTATTTTCTATTGCGGCATTCAAGTGATTCTGAATTTCGTTAATTACAACGTCATTTAATTCTTGCAATTTTTTCCTTAAATCTTCTGCACATCTTTTCAATCGAGTTTCTTCATCAAAACAATCAGTCCTGTTAAACATTAATTGAAATACTTCTAATGTATATAAGAGTTATGCTAACAACATTATTAAAAATAATACGAATTGAATATATCTAAATTCATTTATGTTACATATTAAACATGTTCCAATATAAAAACTCGCTGTTAATTTATAAAATTAATAGATGAAAGTAAAATTTATTATGACATGAATTAATAATAAATTAACAATGAAAAAAAATATATATAAATATAAGTAAAATTAATACCTATAAGTATTATACAACTTCAGAGCTAATTTCATATCAATTGTTGACTTAAGTCGCCTAAACTGTGGATCTTGCTTGATCTTAATAGTTTCAGTTGGTGTATTCGTATTTTCTTGGGGAATTTGATTACGTGCCGAGTTAAGAAAATCAGCAATGGTTTCATTGATGTCAATAATGTACAGTTCCTCTATTTTTGCAAGCGGCAGAAAATAGGAGTGCATAGCGTAACGAATGGACTAAAACAAATTTCATAATTTATATAATTATTTACTTCAAATTACATTTCAGAGTATTATAAAATAAAAAACAAGCCCTAGGAAAGTGTTATAACTAAAATGTGAATAACTAATTATAATAACTTAAAGAAAATAAATAATAATATCCAATGATAAATATATAATATTTCAATGAATTAAGTTTTTATTATCTTTATAAAACTTAACCAAGTTCTTACTACTTATTCAAAGTCAAAATGTTTTCAAAATATTTTAATGTAAAAAGTTGTATTTTTTACTTTGAATTAAAAATAACATCAGCATGTTTTATTAAATTTAATTGAAAGTACACAACAATTTTATTAAAAAAAAAATAAAATTAAAAAATAATATTAATAGTTATACAAGAAATCTCACATTAAGATGATCCTCAGTTTCAACAATTTTAGGAATTCCCTTCATATCCCATTGACCAGCTGCTACTTGAATAGAAAGTTCAAATAAAGTCGCATCTAAAATATATGCTGGTCTTAAATGTGGACAATTTTGGCAGTTATATGTGCAC
>JABFQC010000135.1:0-35931 GCA_022817085.1 Psilanteris sp. ZL-2020
TTTCATGATATTTTAGTAAGTTATAATCGTCAGTTAAAAACTGTAACGATCGTCAAAATTACATAATAAATATATTCTACACAAGTATATATACATATATTAGTGTATAAATATTGTTTGTAATGTTTAAATTGTGAATTGTGTAGTGTATAGTATGAAAAAAATACTCATTAAATTAGTAATTTACAAAATTAATTTAAATAAATTAAATACAATTTTGAACGATTAGTTCGTAAGAGACAAGTAATTCAAATAATTTATATATACAAACAATTATTTTTAATATTACTAAACTATTATTTATAAACTTTAATACAAAACAATACTATTTTCATTGACTATATCTATTTAGTTTCAAATGCTTGTAAAATAAATTAAGAATATCTTTCAATATGAAGCTTCTCACTTACAAATTATAACATAGTTTAAATAATTCCAAAACTTTTAAATGATTTGATATATCTATATATATGTAAGTTTAATTAATGTGAAATTATGTTAAATATCAAAATTAATAACTACATAATTTTTGCATTTAAATATATAGATATTAGTTTTTAATTTATTGTTTATAATCATCTTGATGAAATTCAATCATCTTAAAAATTGCAATTCAAAACATATTGACAGACCTTACGATATGTCAGTAAATAAAATAGTCGCGAAGTTATCTTTTAATATGTGTATTTAACACAGTTTTCTTCTGCTCATTTTAAAATTATCCCTATATTTAGAAATATCGAAAACCAATAACTCATTATTATCAATATGAATTATTTTTTAATATTAATTGAGTAGTAAATAAATTTGATTTTATTTAAGCGTATATTGTATACAAATACATAATGTTTAATATTAACATATATTTAATAAATATGTCTAATTTTGCTAAGCAATAATCGGATTAACATATTTTCAAAGTTCATTTAAAGTCTGCTGCTACGGATTCGGATAAAGTTTAATACATTTTTTAAGCAAAATAATTATTCACAAATATGAATATTAATATATTTACAATTTGCATATACTTATTAATATTTGATAACAAATTTGTCTTCGTAGTGATGAATAAATTTCTATTGCGGGTGTAAAATATGTATATTTAAAATATATAATTTTATGTAATCATATTGCGTAATATGTTAAAATTAAACTTTAATAACAATATACAATTATTTGCCGTTATATACATTGGTAATATATATTGGTAGTATATTGCCGTTATATGGGTAATTTAGCTTGAAACCAAAAAGCAATTAATCAATCCGATATTTAGAGACCGCCCTAGATGCCCTACAAATGTAAGTACAAACTAGGCGAACCTTTGAATTCGATATACTTTTGGTCTATCGCGGAAGACGAAGTGATTTGAAAACCAGCACTGATGAGAATTTGCGCGGTGTTCGTGTGGCCGCCTGTTCGCCCACGCAACCGTGTGCGGCGGTGTGCGACGTGCGACGCGAGACGAAACGACGGAAGATACCGCGCTCAGAAACAAGTAGGTGGCGCCTCGGTGCCTCTGGTGTGTGTGACGGGACCGTGGTGACGGCGGTGCGTGCGTGACTCCGAGGAACAACTACGGCCGACAAAGGATACGATAGCGAGGCCGAAATCAACTATGACGAGGATAATGACTCGCCTGTGAGCGCACGAGCAAGGAGCGAACACCGGATCTCATCGCCAGGAAGCACCTCAAACGAGGCGCCGTTCTATAACTTGTTCTGCTCTCCATCTCGCTCAGTCGCTGCGTTGCTCTCTGTCTGTTCGTGTGAATCACGATCGCTTTGGAGCCGCGAGCAGCAAAAAGAGAGCCGTCGCGTTTGTTGTGAACTAGCGGCGTGGGTGAACGACTCGCGTCACATGTCTTCTGTCAGTCTCGATCGCGTCGTCGCCGTCGCCGTCGCCGTCGTCGTCGCCACTTTAGCTGGTCGACGACGCGTTTTCTAGTACGGTCGCCCGGGGCTCTCGGTTCATTAATGCCACCGCGCTACCGAGCGCTGCTCTAGACCTCGCGACGTACGATCGCAAACAGCAACGGGGCTCAGCGATTGCACCGATTACTCTTTTAAGCGACACCAGTGTCATGTCGGACGAGGAAGACAAACCCCCTGCACCTCCGGTTCGCCTCACCTCTAACAGGTACACTTGCCGACAGTCGTCAACATTTCGTTGATTGCTCTTTGTTGCTCCTTTTTCTCGCCAACGCTTTAACCGTTGCAAACTGCGCTCCGTCGTGATGCGCTCCAACACAATCGGAGTTTAAATACCCAATCCGAGGTACTGCTAAATAGACCTTTATAACGAATCACTGCATTGCTCTCAGTGCAAACAGTTTTTATAACTTTATGATATACTATATGTAGTGTGTTTTCGACATGCAAAACAAAACTTATAAACACCTTGTTCTTACAGGTTACTCAAATTTAGGTATAGTTCACATGGTGCCATTGGTTCATAAGAGTGTATATTAATTTCATATCCATCTCTGAAACTGCTTTTCTGCTTATTCAATGTTTGATTACCAATTTTCACTGTACATCAGACATATTTTTTAAATTTTATTGTTATTGACCTTATTCTTGTTGTATTTTTTATAGTTGTTTTACCAAATTTTATTGACAAATAAACTTTTATATGCAATAAACATGTTTATTAGGTTTTCTTAATTATTTTCTTTACATGCAGTTAGTAATTCTTTCATCATTAATCTAACCTATATATTAACTTTTAGTACAAAATCAGATGAATGCTGGTGAAATATAAAATGATAAATACATAGAAGTGTAAAATATATAATTTTATATATATTATTATTATTATTATTTAATGTAATATACAAGCTTCAATGCGTTTTATACTAAAAATAATATTTCTAAATTATAAGATTTCTGCATAAGTAAAATTGCAAATATTTTAAATAATAAAGTTCATGAATAATAAAGTATATGTTTTCTTCATAGATATTTTTTATTGTTATTTGTAAATTTAATTTATCCTTATTTATCTCTATTCAATAAAATATTTGTTCCTTTTAAATTATATACAACGTTTATTTTAAGTATGAATAATAATAACAAACACATTCTTTTATTGGATTATAAAATTTATTTTGCATATGTGCATTATAAAAATAATTACATCATTGTATAAACAAATTGAATATTCTCTCCATAGAAATTTATTTTATTTTGTTTCTTGTAAAATTAAAACCATAATATACACATTTATTTATTTAATTATTTATTAAAAACTAAATGATTATCCAAAGTATATTATATAATATTTGTTCATTTCCATTAATGTTATTAAGATTCTAACGATGTGTCATATAATGCTACATATATTTTGACAAGCATTTGAAGTATGTTTTGTGTGACACATGTCAATAGAGGATTAGTATTGACTAGGGTTGATTTTAGTTAGGTTATGAAATAAATAGAAAAAAAGAGCTATTAATTCTGTATTTTGTTTTAAGTAAAGTTTTGTTTGTATTAAGTTTTGTGTAAAGATTTAATCAAGTATTTAAGAAGTGAAAATTTAGAACACTAAACAAAGACATCCTGAATTTAATGCAAGTTATTTGTGACATGTTTACTTCAAACTAAATGTTTAAATCAAACTATACCTAACTGACTATTATATGATTACTATAATGATTTTGATTGAAGTTTCATTTTTTGTATGTATACAATAATTCTATAATTTACACTCTATAATTTACAACGTTTATTGAATAATACTCTACAATAACATAGTAAACTAAACTAATTGTATGCATATAATTTATAATAAAAATTATAATTAATCTGGAGACATATTTTGCTTATAAATTAGTTATTACATATGAAAAATATCTGTAATGGCTTGTACTTTATTTGAGTTAATTTATTTTAGATAATATTAAATAAATGATTATTTAATAATTTGATCAATAATGGTAATATACAATCAAAATAAAAAATATTTTCATGTAAAAAACTTAAATTACATTACTCATGAACAATGTACTGATTGTACAAATATCATGTAATGAATCATCATGTTTTATCAACTATAAATAATAAGTTGTATACTTAAGAGTTCTGTTTGATATGTTAGTCTGATATTAATAGTTTTGATGTGATAATATATAAAATAATTGAAACTATTATGTTATTATTCTTACTTGCATTCAAAACATTCTGTCAATTAATAATAAAGCATAACAATGTAAGACTCAATATTACACTAAGAAAAACCAATTGAAAGGTGTGAATTTATGTAAATAGAAAAAATGGTTAATTATTTTACAATACAATTTTAAAACTTTGAATAAAATTGAAAAATTGAACTAAACATTATTTAAACTTTTGTGCAAAACTAAACATATTTATTGAAAAGAAATATAATATTGAAAAACGGAATTCTTCCTAATATAGCTTAGCAATTGTAAAATGAAAAAAACAGAAACGGAGTACGCAATCATCTTGAACCAAAAACAAAGCACCTGCGCACGCGCCTGTTATTCGATCATGCATGTTCGTGCATTTTTCTCACAAGTGCCAATGTGAATAAGTAGTTCGTATATCATACACTTAACAACATTTCTATTGAATCGCACATTTCTGATTATTATGTTTGTATAGTCTCATTTAAAATACGCTTTATTTATGTCCAAGTTTTACGCAACTTTCAAAATTGTTACTCTGTGTAACTTGTGAGTCATGTTAATAATAATTTAGAAAATAATTTATTTAATTAATATTATTTATTAAACACATTGATTCATTGAAATAAATAATTAGTGATATGGTGTCATTGTGTTTTTGTGTAATTGTATGGTGTAATATAAATAGTACGGTGAAATGTGATTTCATAAGCATTATTATTGTTATTACATTATATTTTAAAATCATGTGATAAATGTATTTCTTTTATTCAGTGGATATGTATAGTTTATATTTTTTTTCTTGTGTTATTATCTAACTGCTTTCAAACTTATTGACTTATTGGGAAATGCAGTGTTTGGGTTTTAATAATGATTTTACTTAAGATAAAGTTTATTGTGCGCGGTGATAAGCTTAGTTAATCGATATTAGTGGAAATGATTTAAAATATCAAAAATAAAGAGTATGAATCTTCCAGTAATGCAATAACAATATATATTTATATCATCCAACGTCATTATTGACCGTAATTTATTGAGATTTTGTTTGTTCGTGTCTTTTTGAAACTTATCTTAAACATAGTAGTTAATTTTGTTTTCTTGTTATGATAATTATTAACTCGTTAATTGTATACATTTTGATATTAATAATACTTATTCTTTTTAATATTAAAAAAGTATTTGTATAATTTGCGTTGTTCAAGAATTCTTATTTTTAATGCATTTTTATCTTTCATCGTAACTATAAAATGCTTTTGTAAATAAAAATTAAGCTTATACAATGCGTATATGATATATAATATAATTTATATAATTTAGAGTAAATGTAAAACTATGAACAGTTTTAATTATATACTAATGACAAACGTATTATACGATCGCATTATAAGTAAGTGCAATTATATATGATTTGCTTACAACGTTACAATATTACTTTTGTGAACACATTTTCGTGAGTAAATCTCTAATTAAGTGTTTGAATTAAATGCATCGAACCAAAATTGTTTCAGTTTTGCTCGTTTATCATCGATTACATTGTTTAAAAAATTAATCGGCGCAATTCTTTTAAGTTTGACAACGTATTTCGAATCTAATGAATGTAAAGAAACAGATGCGATTTGGCAGTACACTTTTGGCAACTCGGTATGCGAGACCGGGGTCTCTGGTACGCGCAGCTTTGCTTGATTTCTTATTATTTTCTTTATAATATGGATAGACTCCATCTCCCAAAAATAGAGGAAGAGGCACTAATTTAGTGGTCGCTAAAAATAAAACCTTCCTGCTCAGACTATGCTCTACTACGGGGTGGGAGTTTATCCATAAAAATTTGTCTATACAAGCTAAATTGAATACAATAACTCATTAAGCGAATGCTCGCCCGTTTCTAATGTGAAAATAAGAAAAGCCAGTTTTTGGTCGAAACATCGCAGTAACAAAAGTACACATCTACTTTGCTAAGTCCCAACTATCCTCGTATTTTCTTTTTTCTGCGTTTTTCATTACTATCATTAAATTAATATTAGCTGAATTATTTTCTTCAAGCATAATTATTAATGTAAGTAATAAACGTAGGTATATTAATAAGTATAAAAAAGCAGCTGCTTAGTGTAACTCTAGATTCCACCCAAATTAATTAGAAAATACAACTTCCTATAAGTAAATGTAATTTTGATCACTTAATATAAATCTTGTGGACCCATTTGGATACCATCTTTTCATTCGATTTAAAATAATTTCAATCAAACTGAATATCCATTATCATTCACATTCAATAGTTCAGAAATATGTGTGATATTTATATCGGCGTATTCATTGTATTTATGCATTTTAAGTGAGCGTTATGCTTTGTCGCGTATTTGAAGCTTCGTTGATTTCCGTCTGTCTGATGTCGAATATGTAAAATTAAATTAAATTAAACGATAACAAATATCAGGGATTACAATATTGTTTTAATTTTCAGAGGTGAAACAACGCCTAATTTACCAGTAGATATGCGTCCATTGCCTAAGGAACCAGACTCGGAGGAGCGCAAGAAGAAGACGTTGAAGAGCAAGATGAAGGTGAAGGAGAACAAGGACAAGCCTAATATTAGTTATCCAACGAATTTCGAACATACGGTTCATGTCGGATTTGACGCCGTAACCGGTGAATTTACGGTGCGTATCAGTACCAGTTCAGCAAAATATGACTATTGTTTAAAATGCACTCGCTTTCTGCTTTGCTGATATATATTAATATTATGGTACGAGTGATCCAAAACAACCTACGCCTTAATCTTTGAATTGTTTCATTCAAACAATCCTTTAATGTCTCCTTATGATACGTTGGCTTTGAAATGCAACAAGTCGTCTTATCTTATTATTCAAATAGATTATTTATGTACCAGTCCAAAAGGAATAAAATAAAGCAAAGATTGTAATTGATTATGATTATGTCTAAGGCAAACACAAACGATCAAAATACTTGTGTTTTTATAGCACAAGAATTTTCTTAATAGGTTTATTATATAAAATTAATAAATAAACCATGAATTTTATTATAGGTTTTATTACAATGACATTATTCAGATAATATACATTTTTCAATCTTAAATATTCAGCGATGCCCAAAAATAATCTGAACATTTTTAATATAAAAACATTAAATATTACAGTCATTAAATGTTCAATTTATAAGATATTATATATAATGACTGTGTAGGTTTAAATCATATAAAAGTATGAAAGTGTTTGTGACATAAAAGGGTTGTAAAGGGAGAAAAATCGCTCAAAAAAGATACAGATTGAAAATGATAGGTCACTTGGACTTTGCCGTACCATACTTAACAAGAAAAGTAAATAATAAACACTCGTTCACATATATAGATATTGTGGTACAGTAATTTGGTACTTCGTCTCGTGCTTTTTATATCTATTATTTTTAATCACGTGAAAGACTAACTCGACACGTATTTTTTTCAAGCTGCCACTAAAAGTAAGTAAATTTAAGTGACCACAGAGTTAGTTTGCCTGCAATTTATATATTTTTTATTAGATTTGTATAAATTCTGTTTACGTTCTGTTTTTGTTGCAGTTTACGTAGTTAAAATTATTTTATTTTAAAATTTACACAATATATCTCTTTTTCTTTTTATTATATATTTGATTATTGAATTATTATAATAAATATCTTTTGTTTATTTTTCTTATTCAGTTTTAAGGTTGCTCGTAATTTTTCATAAAATCATAAAACTGCTTTGTAGTTTAGTAAAAACTTACGAGCTTAGTCGACGTTGCTCGAGATATTTTGTAATTTGAACAATTACAGGGAATGATTTTAATCATTAAATAAAAATTGTTTTCTGTTATAAAAATATTCATATATTTTTTATTTATTAATTTATTTCAAATAAATTTTAGCAATAGTTAATAGTTTAATTATTTTTATCTTTTATATTAATGTAATATAAATTAATACATACAAATTTATAGAATATATATACTCAATTTTGTTTTTAATAATTTTATATCTCTTTTATTAATAAACATATCTATTATTATCAATATAGTTTATAAATTATATATATATGGATCAGTGTCAATTTCCATATTCTGTTAAAATCTCTAACATGGTGTATATATATATCTGTATTCTAAATAATTATAGAATTTTTGCAGATTATGGAATGTTACTGCATTATATTAATTTAATCACATTTTTTGTTTATTTGCCCTATTTAAAATTATTATAATTTTCTATATACACATATCTTATAAAAATGCACAAATAAATGTGTTAAAAAAATTAAAATAAGTATTGAAACATTCATATTAATTTCTTTTCATAACGATCATCTATGTAGATCTTTTAGTAAGAATGGTTTATAATTTTTTATTGTAGAAGCACTTTAGTTGATTTACGTTTATAAAAGAAGACAAGTTTATATACAGTTAAAAAAATCCAGCTTGGATTTGGAACCAAGCGTGGTTCCAAGCATGTAATCATTGATGTGTTTTGACACTAGAACCTAGCAAGGTTCTAAGCTTGATTACTAGCTAGGTATCGTAAAAATGTTAAAATTACAAAAAATATAATCTAAGCAAATTTTCAGATTCAAATTTTTTGTTGCGATATAACTCAGCCGAGATTTGAATCTGTGTCTCAAAGTAGAAGACTGAACTTTAACCACTAAGTTGCCATCATTTATAATATTCAATGTCTAAAAAATCATATTTAACGTTACTGTCTATATAGTATTACGTTCCGTTTAAACAAATTTTTAAAGAATCGAATATAATAAGTAGTGATGATTAGTGGTTAAAGTTTCAAGCTGGAAATTAAGCATGATTCCTAGTTGGATTTTTTACGAGTATGTTGAATAAATTTTACATATGTAGTGTGTATAAATTTGTATACAACCCAATACAAATTCAGTGGTCATACAGGAACAGAAACAAATCTGCCCAGAGACCAAATCTAAACAACAACAATAAATAGGTATACTTTTAAACAATAAATAGTTAATGATATTTTTATCACAGGGGATGCCAGAAGCATGGGCTCGATTGCTGATGTCCAGCAATATCAGCAAACAAGAACAAAAGAAGAATCCTCAAGCTGTTCTGGATGTGCTAAACTGGTATGACAACAGCAGTAAGGAAGCAAAGTATATGACCACAACTAAGATGGTGGGCAATATTGGTAGGTTATTGTTTCATTTCCTACTTACTTACATATTTACTACTCTTTGTCAATATGATTTTTAATAATTCATAAATTCATTCTGTTTTGTAATAAAACAATATTAATTAATATAATTAACAAAAGTATAACAAAATCTGCATAGCTGTCAAAATCGTTTAGAGCACCACCTTAAGCATAACGATTTTGAGGTAGATTTGTTATAAAAGATAAATATAATATAATATAAATAATAGTTCGATATAATAAAAGAAATTATGATATATATTTTACTATAAAGTAATTTGGGTTGGAAAAGTTTTAATATAAATATGATTAATTAAAGAAATTACAAAAACTTAATATATTGTATAATTATATATATAATTTTTTATTGTAATATAAATTAATACATATATTACATTTTATATTTTGTTATAATGTAAAACAAATTAAGTATATTTTTTAATAATTAAAAACAGGTGATTTTTTATCTTTTTGATAAATAGTATTTTATATAATAAATTGTAATTATCATTTATATTAATAAATAAATAATCCTCCAGAAAATTGCTATAACAATTTCTCAGCGCCAATAGAACGAGCCAGTAGTCCACGTAGTGTAGGAATTGGCGTTAGTAACGTGCGAGGACAAGTGATGTCTCAAGCCTCAGGAAGTTCCCACTCACAACATTCATTGAGCAGGTTGTTTAATTAGTAATAAACATTACCTATTATTTATATTACCATTTTGTTATTAATTAAGCAAACATAATTTTACAGAGTAAGTAGTAGTAGTCCAAGTAGCACACCAACGGATGCTTGTGCCACAAGTTCTGAACAAGAAGATGAACCCCCACGGCCACCAATTTCAACCAGACCAGAACATACAAAATCCATTGTAAGTAAATTTCTTGTTCTTTAATTAAGGTTATTTAATTTACTTTTAATTGTTAATTATTAGTTGTTATTAGACACTATTTCATAACTCATATAATGTATTGATATATTAATTCCAATTGATTGAATTATAAAATACAATAATATTCATGTTTGTATATTTATATTTGTCATTTAAAGAAAAAATTATAAAAATATTAATAATTAGAACAGATTTCTAAAATATGTACAATATTTAAAAAATATATCTATGTTTTATCAATAAAAACATTAATAAGATATTAATTAATTTTAAGTTATCAGTTTCGTTTAATTATAAATTAATGTTAACATTATTAATTATTAGTATCATTATATTATATTACTCTTTCTGTACATTTTATAAATATTATTATTATTGTTATTTAAATTATTTAAAATATTCTTTACACTATCTTTATTTATAAAAATTATTATACTACTAAACATTTAGATTATTTTTGCAATATATATATATATATATATATACAAATGTATATTATATTGAAGATTTTAGTAATAAATATACATTTTAAACTGTAGATACATGATTTGTAACAATATTTTAATAATTTAACATACATACTCTTCAACATTTTATTTATTTATATTTTAAAATTAAAAACTTATAAATTTAAGGTTACTTCATACAATTCTAATATATTTTTTGTAGAAATTTTCAATTGAAAAATTAAACGAAATAAAAATTTACATGCTGTCATTATATATATCCCTTTATAAACTTACTTCATTTATTTATTTTAAATTAATAAAGTACAATTTAAAATTTAGTTATATAACTCATTTTTTTTTATATTTTTTTAGGATGATATTAAAAATTAATTCATTAGATACTAGTTGTACCAAATTCTAATAAATTCATTAATAATAAAGTTTAAATGAAAAAAAATAAAAACGAAACGAAAAAAAAGAGTAGGCTAAATTATTTGAATTGATTTGAATGGAGTAAACGATTTAATCTAAATTCTAAATTCAAATTATTGAAACTATAGAAACTAATAATAATTGCCGTTTATCTTCTAATTTTCAAAACAAAATATAGTTATGGCAATCGCAAACAAATTTATAAGTATGCAATAACTTAGATTTTTTTTATTTATTTATTATGTTAATTTATTGTTATTAGATATAAGTATCATTATATGATAAATATTGTATGATCTCTTAATGTTACAGTATACAAAACCAATTAAAGAGGAACCACCTCCTTCTCCATTGCCGACATCATTAGGATCCCCACAAAGAAACGGAACTCCACAACACCAATCTCAACTGGATCGAAATAAAAATCAGGCAACACCGACGTCAACAATGACTGAGCAATCAAGACGAGCACCTAATGAGAAGGAACGTAAGAAGAAAATGTCTGATGATGAGATTCTCGAAAAATTAAGAACAATTGTTAGTGTAGGTGATCCGAATCGAAAGTATACAAAAATGGAAAAAATTGGTCAAGGTGCATCTGGTACAGTATACACAGCAATTGAGACTTCTACTGGTATGGAGGTTGCTATTAAACAAATGAATTTAGCACAGCAGCCTAAGAAAGAGCTCATCATCAATGAGATTCTAGTTATGCGGGAAAATAAACATCAAAATGTAGTAAATTATTTAGACAGTTACTTGGTTGGAGAAGAACTTTGGGTTGTTATGGAATACTTACCAGGTGGTAGTCTAACAGATGTAGTCACTGAAACATGCATGGATGAAGGTCAGATTGCTGCAGTTTGTCGGGAAGTATTACAAGCGCTTGAATTTTTACATTGCAATCAAGTGATTCATAGGGATATTAAGTCTGACAATATTTTGTTGGGATTGGATGGCGGAGTGAAACTTACCGATTTTGGATTTTGTGCGCAAATATCACCTGAACAAAATAAGCGAACAACTATGGTTGGCACACCTTATTGGATGGCACCCGAAGTTGTCACACGCAAACAATATGGTCCAAAGGTAATATATATGAAATTATACAATTTTAATTTATATAAATATGTATGTACTGTGTATGCACGCAGTAAGTCTTATTCAATTATTTAATTGTAACATAATTTTAACTTCTTACACAACATTACTGCTTTCAGGAATATATTATCATAAATTTGTATGATTTTTGTTTTCCATCATATACTAATTATGTGGAATTTTTAGACAAATTATATATATATATATTAATTAACAACAGGTAGATATTTGGTCGTTGGGTATAATGGCGATAGAAATGATTGAAGGAGAACCACCTTATTTAAATGAAAACCCCTTAAGAGCCCTCTATTTGATTGCAACTAATGGGAAACCAGAGATTAAGGAAAAGGAAAAGTTATCAGGCATCTTTCAAGACTTTTTGGATCAGTGTTTGGAAGTAGAAGTTGAAAAACGTTCATCAGCTTCAGAATTATTAAAAGTTCGTAAATAATTACTAATTACATATTTATATAGTATTATTACAATTTAAAGGCTGTTGACATTTTAATATCCAAAATTATGTGATAAATCAAATTATTTTAAATATACATATTTAAATGTGTGTAAGTTTCATTTAAGTTTATTATTAAATAAACTAAATAAAATGTAATAAATAATTTTATTAATATAATTTCTATATTTATATTATTATTTATAAAACCTTTCAATTAAATATAAAAATGATTTTTTATTTCAGCATCCATTTTTAAAATTAGCAAGGCCATTAGCATCGCTAACACCGCTTATAATGGCAGCAAAAGAAGCTGCAAAACAAAATTAGAAGTATAGATACAGTGATTTATCTTGGAAAAAAAATGCAAGACCATATAAAGGTAATAAAATTTTACCTTGAAATGATCACCCTCCCGAATAGTAACGGCACAATAATTCAATAATATATAATGAATAAATATCGATATATACATATATATATTCGTAATATATATATATATATATATATATAATAGCTAGATCTTGTTAAGGTATCTCGATACCTTACAGTATCGAACATTGGTTCAACAAACTATAAAGCATTCGGTTCTCATTTATTATGAGAATCAAAAGTTGATCATGAAACAGATAAAAATCGGCAGGAAATTCGTAAACTAAAGAAAGTTGATAATAAAATGAGAATATTTAATAAACTTTACAAATACCATTAATTATAATGAAGGATATAGTATGTATTGTCTTCTTTATTATTTTAAGATTTTTACATACATATTGAAGTATTTGTATATTCGTTATACTATTTCCACGAATTGATGTTTATACCTGGAATATTATAAAATATAGTAATGATTTAGTTAATATTTATATTAATTAAAACGTAGTTTTTAAAACATATATTTATTTAGATAATATAAGTTTATTGTATATATTTATAAAAACACTTATATCTGTACACATATAATAATTTTGAATTTCTTTGATTTTATTTTTCTGTAAAGTTTTAAAATATTCATCAATTAAATATCAATAAATTTATTTATTATGTATATTTAGAAAAATCAATTAAAAATAGTAAATTATTTTAACTAGTATTTTATTATTAGTAAAAATATTATATTTAAATAATATTTGAAATTGAATGCAGTAAAAATTTTTGATTATTATAAAGAATATTTAATAATAAATCAACTTTTATTAGGTATTTATGTCTTACTGCCGATTATTTTTTAAAAATATGACGAAACGAGTATTACTGACTTTGTTGAAAAAATTAGTTGGTTAAAAATTATACAGTATGTATAATTATGTAAAAATCCTTTAAGACGCTAACATAAGCTGACATAAACGCATAAATAGAAAATGTTTACTCTAATACTTTACATTTTTCTTTTTTCTTACTAAAAGTAATTCTTCGAAAGTTCGAGTTCTCATGTAATACTTAATATTTTAACAAAACATAACAAAAATTATTTAAAGTAAGCAAATAATTTTAAAAATTAAGAAATACCTTTTTTCATTGCATCCATTGGGAGAAACATAATCAACATATTCAAGTTAACCACAATATTTAATTTGCAATTTAAAATGCCAATATGGAATTTGTGTTGATAAAAAGAAAGCAAAAATACAATCATTAAGGTATTTTGTCAATGGAATAGTTTCTTAACTACTTTTATTTTGTACACTTTAAGATAGTATTTAAATTTACATCAATGTTTTTCTTGTATACTATTAACAAATATTTCTCATTTAAAATATGATCTAAATGTTTATCTATTTCTTATTTTTCAAAACACAATTCTTGTACTAATAAACAATTCTATTAAAATAATTAATAACAATTTATTCACGTACTTTAGAATTGACAAAATGTCTTAAAGATTTATTTAATTTGTATTATTACAATTTCCCCTTTTCTAAATATAACAATAAATTTGAAACAATTTTATACTTGCACATTCGCATTTATGATAAAAAAGCATGAATTTTTTCTGATATTATTTAATTTTGATGAAATTATAATGATTAAAATAAACTTGAAATTTATCGTGTTTACAACTTATTAATCAACATATTTATATCAGCAGTTTCCTTCCATATGAGATTAATGTTTTTATAGAAATATTCCAATTTTGAGATGAATTTACAAGATGAAAATATTATCACATAGTACATATGTTTACTATGTATTATATAACGAAATTAAAATAATAAGTTCAGAACTATTATAAATTAGAGATTATTAATTATTTAATTATTAAATAAAGAAATATTTTTAAATTATTAAATCTATTAAAGAAAATTCATGCTTTTCTCTTAAAATTGAGGCACTTTATAAAAATCCTTTTACACACATAATTAGAAACTTGATTGTTAAACATTTTTTAAGATAAAAATGTGATCTAATCACGTGAGTTCCCTAATACAGTTTTCAGTACGATAGCACTTATTAAAATCTGTGAAAGCAAGTTTAAAGAAACTACAAAATAAAAATGAATGATCAACAAAATTTTAAGACAAGGATCAGATGTAGAACGTTTCGTGACACTATAAAGTGCCTGTCTTGTGATGTTTAGACAAACATTAAATCAACGCTAGAATCCTCATTAATTAAACAAAAAGTAAAGTAAAAGGACTGGTTTAAAAAGTAAACATGAAGAATGGTAAACAAGTTTGGGAAACTAAATGATTTAAGTCTTAAATAACACAAGTATCCTGAAATTATTCATTTACAAAAATTTAGAATTCTTAACAACTAAGAAGTGCTAGAAAATAAAATAAAAGGCAAACAAAAACTAATACATTTTCTGAAGGTATCATATGTTGAAAGAGACATAACTAATGATACGTCAGGTATGATGAGATTTAGTTCGTGGTATAACATTTTCTTATCTTTTTATATAGCGTATTTGTCATATATCGAAATAAAATATAAAACAATGTGAGAATAAATTATGGAAATGAAGACAAAAAGAAAATGAAGAATATACATTATATATATTATTATATATATATATATTAATTTGATAAAAAGGAAATGCAGCATGATGGGTAGATCGTAGTAACATTAATTTTTACATTAAAATAAAAATAAAATATTTACTTTGTACGCACTTCTTATCAATCTTAATCATAAAAGTTAATATGAAGTAATGTAGAAATACAAATAAGCATATTAATAAACAAAGTAACTATATTTGATTTTTAAGATATACATAACTTTTTGTAAATAAGTCAAACGGCGTCAGTGTACACAAAGGTGATATAGACAAGATCAAATATTATACAGTTAATTCAATATGATTGTAGAAAATGTAACTACGTTCTGCTCGTCCCATAACATATTTAAAGAATTTCATAATTCTTAGCATCGTCATTAAAAAGCCTGATTAGTTTTTTATGATTAAACCTAAATGACGTCTTATATTTAACGACTGATGTGATTCAGTATGATACGAAACTCGTGGCTTCACTTTGATTCCAAGCAATCGTTTGTGGTTTAATCACAAAACTAAATAGAAGAGAAACCGAGGTATTTTAAATGCAAATAAAAGGCGTTTGCTCTGAATCGAATGTAAGTAACGAGACAGAGAAAGAGAGATAGTAGAAATATGAAAAGTGGGTCATTATAGACGTATAGTATTAATATGGGTATAAATTGTATTAAAACTTTGAACCGGAGGATCGTGCATCGAAATGCTCATGTTTATCGAACATATGTATGAATGCAAGATCGAATGTGGATAAGCGTGAAAGACTAGATGAACAGGCATCGTAAGAGGTTCTGCATTTTCACAAATATCTGTTCTTTATAACTATTTTTAGGTTTTAATATTATTTGATTTATAATCTGCGATACCATTAATTTGGATATTTATTTTACCAACGTTTACTATAAGACATTAATTCTGGTTATTTGGTTAATTCTAGTTAATATTTATAAAGAAAATCGTATGCAACGTATACATTTTTTTATTTTTAGGTAATAAATTTAAAGTTTGCCTTATTATTAAAATGCAATATATTAACATTAAATTTGTACATTAAATTAGCATTGCATATCAAAATACTATGTATGCTGTATAAAGTAATACATATTTTGATTTATATATGTAGACTAATATTATGATAAACATGTTTTTATTATTTAAAAAATGTAATTATTTATAAACATTTAAGTAATTTAATAAAAATTTGCAGATTTATATATATATATTATGCAGATAAAGATAATTTTGTTTGGATTTCTTTGATTGATGTATTAATTAACAAGTACATATAACACAATTTTATAATTAAATAAATAATATTTATTTTTATTTAATAAGATTTTATATATTTCAACAAATAAAATAGTTTATCATAATGGTTTTTCTACTCTCAACGCGATCTTTTTTGTTATAATAATTAATAATATTGCTTTTTATGCGTGTAAATTATAAATTATAAGCAGCTATTAAGCTTTGTAAAATTATTCTGTCGAGGTGCATACATGCAATATAAAGTAGAAGATTTAAACTAATTTATTTAATAAATATTATTCTTTTCGTTTGTTTTAATGTATTTGAATGAAATAAAAGATAATTAATTTTTTTACTAAAGAATTTATAATGTTGTTAAATTATAACGATATTTAATTTTTATTATAAACAAGTAATACGTAAAATATATATATATATATATATGCATATACATATACATAAATTTGCCTTTCAGTGTAAATACATTCCTATTATTTTGGAGTTTACTAACTATACGTTCTCAATTATTGTGTTGAAAAAAATTAATTGAAGCTATTAAACTGGGTTTTCGATTAACTAACATTAAATTAGTTGGCCTTCCAGAGGCGTGTAGTACACTAGTACTGGTTAGTATTCTGATAGATATATGACTTTCAATTTTTTACATACCGTTTGTAAAAACACTACTTTATATATATATAGCGTGGTGCTTTCATATACTTTTTATTGTGTTGACATGTTCAAAAGCACTCGAGGCAATAATTATAAGTGTATACATATATATATATATATATATAAATACATATTTAAATTGAATGCAAAGTATAAATAACTATTTGAAAATAACTGCATGTACTTTTAGAGAAAAAAAAAGTAAAAAAAAGAACAAAAACGAAAAAATAAATAAAAACAATTTTAAAAAAACGGAATGAAAAAAAGCTGGAACAATGATCGCATACAAATATGCTATCACACCTCGATATTTTAACGTGCATTTATGTAGTTAATGGAGTAGGATATTTATTTTTTGTTTTTATTTTTTATAGTCTTATAAGATAGGTTCCTAATGCAATTAATTATTGATGTTTTTGAAAATGCTTTGTGATCTCGTGACAAAAATTAGGCCTAGCAAAACAAATGACGAAATCATGTATTGAATCGTCATATTTTTAGTTAATATGTTTATCTTATACATTTTTAAAACAATAGAGAACTTAACAAAATGAATCTCGATATACTAAACATTATCATGTTAGGTCAACTTTGCTATCACGTAAGCTCTTGTATATCGAATTATTGTATAGTAATACTTTGATTTTTTTTATAGAATAAGTTTATTATTGTTTTTTAGAAGTTACATTAATAAGATAATGTTTGGAGAATGCAATGTTGATGTAACATGACTGTGAAATTAGTAAGAATGTTTTTGAACTGATGCATTGTTTAAAATGAAATTATTGTAAAAATATGCCTAGATTTTTGCGTATATACATTGTATCGTAACCCCTCAGTTTGTTTTAAAACGTTATTATATAAGGAAACATTTTATAACAATTTTTCTGTGTATTCTATTTTCCATAACCTATTACATTAATTCATATTAAAGAAATATTAATAGATTTAATTTTAATATAAAAAACATAGATATACAGTATAAATGAATCATATAATTAAATATACAATTTATATAAAATAAAAATTTAAACTGTTAACATAAAATAATATAAAACGACTGAATGCTTATTTAAATTATTTATTGTTATCATAAATTACAATTATTTACAATTTGTGGCATTGGCGTTGAAAAAATAATAAGCTTCATTATGAATATACGGTAAAATTTTGTACACAATCTTTTTTTGCTTAATATTATGTATCAACAATGACAGCTGTTATTAACATTATGCACATAGAAATATTATCAAAAATGGATTTAGACTTATCTTTTTGTATTTAGTTAACCATCTATTTGAAATATCATGTATTTACCTAAATGCAAAAATTATACCGACAATTTTTGTGCTATAAAATATAGTATTATTTTGATAAACTTACAACGTTGAATTGAATTTATATTTTTATTTTCAATAGATATTATTATATAAACATGTAATATTAAACTAAACAAAGAAATATTAATTTGTATTTTTATATAATTGTAACAATATATTGTTGTCTCTTATTCAAGAAAATATAATTTATATAGAAAAGCATTCACATATTAATAAAGGTATGATTGATATGAATATATTTATTTAGTCTTAATATACAAAGTTTATATAAGTTATTTAATACAATTTTAAAGATATATTTTTGAAGATATTAAATGTTTCAATGTTCTATTAAATTTGTATTACGATAAAGATTATATTATAAGAATTTCAAATCATCTGATATGTTGAAAAAAAGTAGAAAACGTAAAATCTGTTACGAATTATTACGGTAATGTAATATCAATCATACCAAGAAAGAAATAAAGCTATTAAAAATTGCTGTTCGGTATTAATTTTTTATATTAAATAAAATCACAGCCTGCTGTAAACTAAAATCTTTCTGAATATCACTATTTTAATATCATAAAACAATTGTTTTTCATTACAAATTATTAACCGTTTTTAAGAAAAACTGAACAAAAATTAATAACGTATAGAATATTATAAAATGAAGACATTTATGAGATTAGTTTAATTAAAATTAATAACATCTTTGCAAGATATTTTACAATTATTTAATATAATTCGCATATCACGCATTAATCGTTATTTTGTGTTCATTTATTCCATCTATATGTTTCTTAGTTTATATGAAGTATTTACAGGTTCACATTAATAAAAAAATATGTCTTTATATGGTCGAGAATATAATCATTTAAGAAGTAGGCTTTCTTTCTTCTCCTGCGGCATGAAAACTTATAGATGCAGAATTAATACAGAATCGTTTCCTTGTTGGTTTTGGTCCGTCGTTAAAAACATGGCCTAGGTGAGCGTCGCATTTGGAGCAGGTGACCTCGGTCCGCACCATATCTGGGTTTGCGATCAGCAGTAGTAGATTGCCACCGACTATGCGTCATACGTCGACGCAATTTTCATTTTTTAAATGAAGTGGAGCGATGGGAAGGCAAAGGAAAGAACAATAGAGTGTGATTATTCTCAGACAAACACCTTGTTTTTTATTTCATAATTAAATTGCTGTATTATTTTGAATTTTTGTTTATAGAATATAAGATTAATTAAAAATATCCTCGTAATCTTAACCAAACGTCAAAATAATTTATTCCAATATATTGATATTTCTTTTAGATTGTTACCACACTCATGCAATTTATTGAAATATGGATTATCGAGATTATATTTCTCAATTATTGTATAATTGGTTAAGGAGAAACAAGTAAATTTCTAGTTTTACTAAAGTTGACTAACAATTGATTTGAAAATATTTACACTCAAACTACAAATTTGAATTATATTGATATTGAAAAATCGTCACTTTCGTAAATACTCAATATAAATAAAAACGCTTTTATCTTATTTTTAAATTGCAATTTAAAAGTTTGCATGCATCTCTTATAAACTGTATAACAATTATATTAATAATTGTATTACTGAAAATTTAAATATAATTTTCTACAGAAATATAAAATTATACAAAACAAATTAATCAAAATCATTTGTTTTAAAAATGAAATGAATAAAATAAATAATTTTTCTATTGATTAAAAAAACGTATGTACATACATAGATTAATGAAATGATATATTTGTGTTTGGCAAGACAGCGAGGAATGTCAAAATAAATACAAAACCTTAAAAAACCAACAATTATATAGTTTTGTTCAAGTACAAAATGCTGCTTAGATTAATACGCTAAATGATGTAAGTCTATTACAATCACACTCTAAGCGTGACATGCAGATATAATGGATATAAGAGGCTAATTATATATTTGCATTCTTGAATTTATAATTTAAACTTATAGATACAAATGAAATAGTAATTTAAAGTTTAAAATATTAACATATAAATTATTATTTGTAATTTTAAATTTAGACTTCACACAAATGAACCAATTTAAATAAGTTTTAAAGTAAAAAAATTACTTATAGCAATTTTATAATTAACTTTAAAACAGTATAAATGTATATATAAATAACAGAATAAAAAAGTTTAAATTAAAAATTAGATACCGTAACTAAAACAATTATATAAAAATGATCAATAACTATGCTCATATTTTTAATATAATTTCTGTATTTGAATTAAATCATGTTTATTAACTTAAAATTGACTTGTTTAATATATTTAAAAACACTATTATTGTACTTTTTTAATGCATTTGCAATTAGCATGGGAATGTAGAAAATTAAGGAAATATATGATGATAGTGAAAGAGGATTTTACAGGATAAGACAGTATGGAAATAATGGTATGCAGGCACAAAACTTACATTTGATTTGAGTTAGTGATGCAGTTAATAATCTTTTAGTTACATAAGATTCATCTAAGTACGAGCTTAATATTGTAAATAAAAGCTTTGCCTGCATATCATTAAAATGAATATTTTTATACATATCTATAAAGCAAAAGTAGGCGTTTTAACTTGAAATTATATATTTTGATTTATAATATTTTAATACTAACTAAAATTAACTAGACAGAATTAGTATTTAGAAGAAATGATTAAATTAGAATTTTGCAACAGAAAACTCCTACTTTTACATATATATTTTAATTACTTAATTGCCAAATATCAATATTTTTAATAAGCGTTTTAATAAATATATTGAAAATGAATAAACTTACCATGGGAAGTATCTTTGGTAAGTTTAACACGACCCTGATCCAAAACTTCATTGAATGCGGGCCAGCCACATCCACTATCATACTTAGTTTCAGAAGAAAATAATTCTTGATCACACACTACGCACGTATAGGTCCCTTTTTCATAAAATTTATTGTAACATCCTGTGTAAGGCCTGTAATAAACACATTCTTTAAATTTTTTTTTATTCTATTATATTATTTATTGTCTTTATTGTTATTATTATAAAATGGTTTAAAACGGAAATTATTTTCTTTTAAAAGTAATCAGGAAATGAAGGCTAGATTATATTTTTAACTTTTTGACCATGATGTTTAGTCAAGTGTATACATGCACTTGAAAAAGTTATTTCTGGCTAACGTTGGCATTTATTATTAAACTATACTAAATATTGAACTTTAATTTTAAAAGGAAATATCATATTTTTATAAAAATTATAAATAAAACAAAAAATGTGTAATTAACTGTATACAATAATTAAAATAATATTTCTAAGGTAAAAATATATGATTATTGTGTGGTTATCAATAATTGGATTTAACAATATTAATATTTAATTAATATTTATAGACTTAAATTTATACAATGTTCAGAAAAATATTTTTAATTATAATTAATGTTCTTATTTGTAAGCAACATAAGGATTGTTAAAGAATTTTCATTTACATTTGTAACATGTTTTAAATTTAATTCTTTAAAGAAACTATAGTAATAAATATTTCTTATATAAAAAGTGATTAGTGCTTACTTTAATCATAATTTTATGTTAAATAAGGTATACATTAAGTGCATTCAGAAAAATTAAACTTAGAAAATTGCTGTTTATAACTCTAATTTGGAGAGTGTTTTTAGATTAAAGTAAAAATCTAAAAATTACTGTTTTTCTTTATAAAAATACAGTTTTTCATAACAAAATTTCCTATTTTTTACTATAATGGTATCATAAACAGTAATTTTCTAAGTTTGTTTTATGAGTGTAAAACAAGATAAAACATTTTGAGTATATCAAATTTAAAATTGTTGTTATAGAAATGCAAGTTAATATATAATAAAGTAATCCTATAGCATAGTAAAAATATTTAAAATATTATAGAACATAAATTCAATAACATTTTGGAAAGTTATAATAATTGAATCTAAAATGTTAAACTTATATACCATGTTATAACATTTCTATTTCTCATTGAATATGTGAAGATAATAAGTAGATCAAAGTTCACACATAATTTTATCACCTTAATAAAAATAAAATTTGCATTTGTATGAAAGAAATTTTACAACTTATAATACTTAATTTTTGATGTTAATTAATTTAAACAGAATTTATTAGAATTATATATAGAGTAGTTGAATGTATAGAATAAAAAAAAACAATTTAAATAATAAATACAGTGAACTTTGAACATATAGAATCTTGTGAATATGTCTATTTAAATGATATAATTATAATTAGGAATTGTATTAGATAATTTATAATATAAATATAATGTTCAAATATATATAATATATAATAATTATATATAAAATTAAATACATGTATTAACAATTCATCGCTAAATTACAAAATCAAGAGGATTTGGAAATTTAGATATATAGATATCATATATACTTCAAATATATCAATACAATTTATTTTATTGTATTATATAATTTATTAGTTGAAATTCAATACCACAAATTATATCTTCGCAAAGTTTGTAGCGTAAAGTTTACGAAATATAATCAATCTAAAGCAAATAAAATATTAGTACATATGTGCTAATCAAGTGGAAATTAAATTACGTTGGTTTAAGAAACGTATTGTGCAATCTTTATAAAATATGATCTTCTCTTATTATATAAATATTTTATATAAATATATTATAAAGAATAAGAATAAGTGATGACAAGAAAATGTTTCCAACTTTAAGTATTTATAATTATTGCAAATTTTATTTCATTATGAATTTTAATATATTTTAATTCAAAAATTTGTCACTAACATTGTACATATGTTCATATACGTGCATGACAAGTTAATGCACACAACTGAGACAAATACGTTTACAATATTGTTTGAAGAGAGATAGCAAGTAATTCTAAGCATGAAGCTCACATACCTTTCAGTGCCTTTTTCCTGCGTCACGTGCCATTGCAACGGCGTCAGCCTTTTTTTCAATTCGTTTTTATCGATTTCGGTGGCCATTCCACACGAATCTTGGAAGTTGGTCGAGAAACAAATCGAGACTAGATTGTCAGTTCGCTGCTACGAAAGCCCTTCGAGACGCAAAAATGTGGACGATGCGCCGTCTCACGATTTCTCGAAGCGACTCCAAGCGATTCAAGCGACTGCTGACACCTCGTGACCTTACCTCAGTTTTAACGCTAAGGAGGGAGCAGAGGGAGAATTCGCGCTCGCTATCATGTTCCGAAATTCCGAAAGCCGATGATTTGATGACACACGTTGTTCCAGATTTTTGGCGTCGATTCGTCGGCGCGGTCTATTTATTCAGGGTCGAATACTAACATTATAACTAATATTAACACTTTTTAACTTTCAATATAAAATTATTAATTAACGTTTCATTATTTTTCACCCAATTTCTTATTTACTAATATATATATATATATATATCCTTATAACTTTGTTAATCAGTATAAATATTATATCTACATACATGTATAAGCACTGTCAGTGGCGACGTCATGCGGTTAAATACATAGTGGATACTGGATAGTTACAAGCACCGCGGCAAATAATTGGTAACAATATGGTATTAGACGCTCAAAAAGCAATTGTAAAAGAGCTGATTATTGCAATATAGAGTACATATTTAATACCTATTAAACGAACTTCACATTCTCATTATAAATAGAACAAATAATTTCTTAAATATAATGCAATTTGATGAAATTGTAAAAGGTACATTTTCATAGTTTCGAACATAACTTCTGACAGTTTTGAACACATACGGATGTTGCGAAAATACCACATCTGGGAAATGATTTTATAAATATCTTGGGAACATTTTACTCGTGTAACTCAAGATATTTAAAATTCTTTTTCAGCTCAACAAAACAGGAATGTATCAATATTATTTTAAGACGTTAAGTTTACTTGGAGTCAATTCACTTTTAATAATAATTCTATTTTATAACATGTAACAAATAGATAATTATTTTCAATGTATGCATCAATAAAAATAAATAATACTTTTATTCATTAATTATTAATAATAATCTATATATACAAATTTAAAAATAAAGTAAAAGTTTTGTTATAATTAATAATTTGTATTTTAATATATTTGTATTGAAGTTAAATATGATTTTTGTAACAAAAACAGAATTTAGTTTTTGTTAAGTTCAATGAATATAAAATGTTATAATATAAAAAGAAATATAGATATCTATTTTAAATATATACATCTATTTTTGTCTTGATTGAAATGGTGCAGCTTTTTTTGTGTTTTTGAGGTGGAAAAAAAATAGGAGTCAAAAATATGCAAATAGTAAATAATTAAATTGCAGCATCTGACTTTCTCATGATTTTAAGTTTTATTTCATGATTTTAAGTTCATAACAGTTTTTTAATTTTTATATACCATTAACTTGTAGATGTATTATTTATATATTTAATTATGCTATTTAATTTAAAATAGATTAATATATAAAACAAGTTTTATGTGTTGTATTTATTATATTAAAAACAAATTCTCTATTTTTTTGTAAAAGAACTGATATATTAATTTGAATCGAAACAGTTATTAAGAATTAATTGAAAATAAATCATTTTTATAAAATATACTTTTAATCACGATATTTTTATTATGTGTAACATTTTATGTAGAGAGCTAATATAATGCTTATATTGTGATTACCAACGTTGACTGCTAAATTAAATTTGTAACAAGTACATATAATTTAAATACACCTAATCTTGTCACTTATTTAATTCGTGATCAATGATTCTGTCATATATTTATATAATTAATATTATATATAATAATATTTATAATTATAATAATATAATTACAAAGTAATTAATAAAGTAATAATAATTAAATTAATTTCATATCCAACAATTATATAATAACAATGGAATATAAAATAATTTAATTAAGTCCATATTTTAAGCAAAATAATGATTGCCATGAATTGGAAATGGCAGTAACATAATTAAATGACCTTCTCTTGTAACAGATAAAAATAACACAGAGGAGTTTATTCACGAAAAAATAGTGATTTGAATTCTTTAATATAAGATTTATAGTAATTCTATCTAGATCTATAATTTATTATTTTTGACTATAATTTATTTAATAAATAAATATTACAACTAGTATATTATAACTAACAAATATAAATGCAAAATTGTTTAATCAAAACATCAATTTACATAATTTCTTATTAAATTAATGTCTTATCTGTTTTGTTATTAAGTTACTATTATTATGTTCAGTGTGAGATTAGAATTTGAAGTTCAAGTTTTAAAATTGCAATTCTAAGAAGTTTTAAAGAAGTAAAAGAACTATTTCTGAGTTTTAATAATGTTAAATATAAAAATTAATATTGTTATATTGAAAAAAGTTCTAATTTTGATAATCTTTAAGATATAATGTTTTAAATTTTAGTGTTAAGTTTATTGAAATTGAATTTTGTAGAACATTATTTTAAGTTGGTTTGTATTAAACTAATAATAACTGAAATAGTTTCTTTCAAAACATTTAATTAATTTAAAAGAAATATAATAATAATAATCATAATAATAATAATTGAATTTAGATAATATAAAAATGTACATAGAAAATGAGTATGCTTGGTATGGGATAACATTATTTCTATGAGTTTAAATAGAATAGCTTAATATATAAATAGGGACAATCCTTGCCATTTCATTAATTTAAACAACAATAATACAAGTTTGAATTATAATAGTTTAACTAAATTCAACAAGTGATTGAAGGAACTGATATCAATGATATATTTCTTTTAACCTGCTTTTACATTTATTAAAATTGTTACAAGTTTATCTTTTATATTTAATTTTACATATTACATTTAATCAATTGCGAAATATTAGATCATATTAAATTATACAAAACAAAATATATTAATATAATAATTAAATAGAATGTAGATATCAATTAATATAAGATATCAATTTTTACAGGTAAAATGTGAATCTTAAGGTAATGAGTTATATATTTAATCAATATATTATATATTTTTAAATATATTATAATATCAGTAACAATATTAATAATTTTGATTATGACATATTTTTATAATTTAAATATTTTATAAATTAAATTAATAATTAAATACTGTAACATGTTTTTTGTGATGAATATGTTTTTTCATTTTATAAATGTGTATACATTTGAATTAAATTATGTAAATTAAAACAAGCAAATTTTATAAGCATGATATATCGTTAATTTTTTTTTTTTATATATAAATGTATAAATTATATAATTTGTTTCATAACAAACCATCACGTAAACTTAAAATGTTTTCTTAGTTCATTTATAAATATTTCTTAGGTATACTTTTATAATTGTATACACATAAAACTCATACATCCTAATTGATTTCCTAACTGTATCTGTATTTATTTACTAAAATTTATATATTGAAAGAAAAATTATGTTATATATAAGTTTAGGAACATTCAAATACCAAATACAATTTATATTTTAATAATTTGAGGTGTCAACATCGCTTATATAAATTAACTGTTAAGATACTTGAGTACTAATTTTTTGAATAGTATAAAATATTTAAAACTTACTTATTTGAATAACAGAATTAGTAGTTGCAACGTTTGGTTTAAATAAGCGCCATCCAATATTTGCAAAAACTTTCTGAATATTATTCATTTTAAATGTAATGCTCAAATTTTCTCATTAAATAACAATAGTTTTTTGAATAAGTCTTTTGACCGACTTTTTACAACTTTTGCATAATATACCAACTAATCAGAAGTTAGTCGAATTACGTACATCGGTACATATCGAGTACTTAATTGTATCGCAAATATCTCGAAATTATTTCAAACATAAAAACAATCGTGTTATCTCTGTTATTAATTATAATGTAAATATTTCTTTACCAAACATTATTTTGATCAAAAGTATTTTACTTGTTAATATTTTTAAATTATAATTATGATTATAAATTACTCACTCTATTTACCTATAAATATATACATGTATATGAACATATGTTAAATATACATTTATGTGTATGTGTGTGTATATATAATATATATGCATCATATATGTATTTGGCTATTATATATGTATTGCATATATTATATATGTAGATAAACATAAACAACAAAGTGGTAAATTGATGTACAATATATCGAACTAATGTAACATATTGTAAAATATAATAATTAATATAAGAAATTTTAATATATTATTTATTGTCGCCAAAATGTTTTAAGTTTTAACAGATGTCTCTAGCATACAGTCGCGTCAAGTTAACAGTTTCTTTGGTTGGCACGAACTTTGCGTCTCTTTTTATTCTCTGTACGGTGAATTGTATAGCGTCATCAGTCAGCATTTTGACTTTTGTGAAATCAAAAAAATATGTCGCACTAGTCTTACCTTGTAACAGAATCATGAGCTTCTCCAGCGATGAAGTGAATTTTCTTGTGTACAGATATCTCCAGGAATCTGGTGCGTATCGCGCGTTCATAACCTTGCTTTCCCGCTCAGCGGCTAATCTTAATATTGCTCTATACTTTTATTTTCTATCACATTTTTACCTTAAATTTAAACATTATATCAACATTTAATTGAACAAAAAGAATTCTTTTTCAGAAATACATTTTTTTCGTTAAAAAATGATTTTAAGTTTTTGTAAAATTATTAAATTATTTAAATTTTTTAATTCATATAAAAATTAGCTATTATCATTTAAATCATAATTTATATAGCTAATTTAAGAAAATTACATAATTATATTTCTATTTATACTGCAATGACAATATTATTGAATTGTTTTTATTACATTTATATTTTAATATACATTATTTACCTAACCGATATGTTTTTGTATTTAGGTTTTCAACATGCAGCATACACATTTGGTTTAGAATCACACATATCTCAAAGTAATATAAATGGTGCTCTGGTACCACCAGCAGCATTGTTATCAATTCTGCAAAAAGGACTTCAGTACACAGAAGCTGAAATATCTATAGGTGAAGATGGTTCAGAGCAAAGGGTAGTTGAGTCTTTGTCACTCATTGATGCAGTTATGCCAGATATTGTTGTCACAAGACAAAATCAACAAAATCAGCAAAAACAGCAGATGAAAACTGAACCCCAAGATACCAATGGCGAAGAAGGTATATATATGTAGATAGTATATTTACAAATATTTCATTATAGAGATTTCTTTATTAATAGCCTGATACACCCTGGTTTATAAATTTTATAATATTTGTAAACCTCTTTTTAATCAGGTAGAATAATGGTCCGCTAATTCATTGATTATTTAGTACATTAGAGTTTTCATTAAATTATCTTTATTAAGTATAGATATATATAAAATTATTATTTTATCTTCAATAAAATAATATAATTTTTTTATCAATATATATTAGGTATTTCATAATGAAAAACTCTATTTTTATTGCTAAATGATCTATGCTGGCTAGCTTACAAAAATAAATAATATTAAACAGTTTCTGAAAATTAAAATTTATTTATTTGTATAAAGAAGTATATTTCTGAAATAATTCGTATAATTCTAAAAATAACCTTCTTTAGCTGTTATTGCCAATGAAGGCGTTGGTTCAAATGATCGAAGCGGTGAAAGAAACGAAATGGAAACTGATGAACAGCAGGAAGGTAGTGGAACAGGTGGCAGTGTTGTACAATCTCGAATACAAAGCTACGGACATAGTAGTGTTGAAATTCCAGCCAGTAAAGCAACAAAGTTACGTGGTCATGAATCTGAGGTTTTTATATGTGCTTGGAATCCTACTACTGATCTGTTGGCGTCTGGTTCAGGTGATAGCACCGCTAGAATTTGGGACATGTCTGAAAACATTATTAATCAGTTGATTCTTCGACATTTTATTCAAAAAGGTGGCACTGAAGTTCCTAGTAATAAAGATGTGACATCTTTAGATTGGAATGTAAGAGGTTTTTAAATACAGAATTTTAAATTTTATTAATATTAATAGTTTTTTCATTTCAGTAGCTAAATAAAAGATATAATTAATATAATTAAATATTATTATTTTGATTAATTGTAGATCAATATAGAATAGTGATAAAAGAAAGTGATAATAATTTAAATTTAGAGTTATCAATATTAATTTTATTTATTTGCATTAATGTTATAATAAAATATAATTTTAGTAACATTAATATAAGGGAATAGTTTTACTGAATAAGACTAAATAAAAGAAAATATTATATTTTATTTTTATTATATTAGTATTAAAATTAAGTTGATCATTTATTGATATTTTATCAGGTAAAATTAGTTTCATGGTGAAACTTGAAAACATTAGCAAATATTAGAAAATATTACCAAATATTAGAAAACATTAACGTGGTGAAATTTTGAAAACAGCTTATAATTTATTATAATATATGTAATAATTAATATCTGTTAAAAAAACTTACAATTTCAAATGAAAATATTATTATTATTTAGGAAAAGACTATAATATTAATGAATTATAAATGTTACAACTCAATCATGAAATATTTATTTAATAATTAATAATTTTAGTGTGATGGTACATACTTGGCAACTGGAAGTTATGATGGATATGCACGTATCTGGACTACAGATGGTAGGTTAGCATCAACTCTTGGCCAACATAAAGGACCTATATTTGCTTTGAAATGGAACAAACGGGGAAATTATATACTTAGCGCTGGAGTAGACCAAACTACAATTATTTGGGATGCCGCAAGTGGACAATGTACTCAACAATTTAGATTTCATTGTGCTCCTGCTTTAGATGTTGACTGGCAATCAAATACATCTTTTGCTAGTTGTTCTACGGATCAATGTATACATGTATGTAAATTACATGTTGATAAACCAATCAAGAGCTTCCAAGGGCATACGGTAAGTTTCATAATTCTTATTAAAATTATTTTTTAACAATTTTGTTTTAAATTTATGTATTATATTAAAAATAAAAAATTATGCTTGTTAATTCATATTTGTTTATATTATTGTATATATTCATTCTAATAATAGTATTTTTGTTCCTTGGGTGTAAAGTCCCCGTTTTACTCCCCGAGTCTTTGTGGCCCGGTATTGGACCCGATTCTTTTAAAACAAAAAAAATGGAAAGGGTTGCAAAAATGAATTTATATAAAATTCAGGCGCCTTCAGAACCATTGCACAATAAAGGTTTCTGATTGGACAATAAATTTCTGAGGGACTAAAACGGGTATTTCACACCCGATTAGCAGGGAGTAAAACGGAGTGTTTAGAGGCACGTGTGACAAAAGGAATTTTTGAAACAGTAAAGGTCGCATTTAGTTAATATTTGTTGCATTAATCGATATATATATATATATAGTGATAGTATTCATTTTTTATTTTCTTTTTGGGGGGTTTTTTCGCAATATCCATTTCTGTGTTTATTCTAAAAAATAAAATTAAAATTCTAATGTTATAATTTATGTTTTTTTTTGTTTTAGAACGAGGTCAATGCAATTAAATGGGATCCTCAAGGAATTCTTTTAGCGAGTTGTTCTGATGATATGAGTTTGAAAATATGGTCCATGAAACAAGACACATGGGTACATGATTTACAAGCTCACAGCAAGGAAATTTATACAATTAAATGGTCTCCTACTGGACCTGGAACTCATAATCCAAATATGAATTTAACTTTAGCTAGTGCTTCATTTGATTCAACTGTAAGACTATGGGATGTAGATAGAGGTGCATGTATACATACACTTACTAAACATACCGAACCAGTATATAGCGTGGCATTTAGTCCAGATGGAAAATTTCTTGCAAGCGGGAGTTTTGACAAATGTGTTCATATTTGGTCCACACAGGTAATAAATAATTTTGTAAAATTCACTTTAAAATTTGAAGTATTAAATTTACATTTCATACAATATTTATAGTAATATATATAAATTATAAATTGAAGATTATATGGAATATTTACATAATTATTATAATTAACATTATAATAATGATATAAATAAATAAATGTCATTCAACAAATTACACCAAAGAGCCATGAATCATGGAGTAATTCAAATTCATTCCATCAAGGGTCGCGGCAGCGACCCGTCGAGCCAAGGTTCGATGAGTCGTGACACGACACTCTTTTCTGGAGTTTGGGTACCACACCTACAGTATGGAGTTTATTCCATGACTCATTGCTTTTCGGTGTACATCATACTCGTATAATTATTAAAATATACTATTTTTATATTAATATATTTTATATAATAGTATATTTCACATATTAATTACTAAGTAAACCTAGAAACATTATGCATTTTACAGACTGGCGAATTGGTGCACAGTTATAAGGGCACTGGCGGCATTTTCGAAGTCTGTTGGAACAGTCGTGGCGATAAAGTTGGAGCCTCAGCATCAGATGGCAGCGTTTTTGTGCTCGATCTTCGTAAACTATGATCTTAAATATTATTGCTAATTTAACAGATTAAAGTACATCAGTCGAGATTTTATATATTACTACCTAGTCTATTTTCACGTTTACAAAAAAAAAAAGAAAAAAACAAAACAAAAACGTATTTGTAATTCTGACGTATCAACTTTTGATAATTTTTCATTATACAGTAATTTGCGTCCTGAATGTATAAGTGATTTTTAATTTAATCATTGTTTTATTTTCTATCATCAGGCTACGATATAAACAAATTAATATTGACTTTTTTCTACATATGTAAGAAAATAAATAAGAATTTCATTAGTAAAAATAAAAATAATTATAATAATTCATATTAAAAAATATTTTGGAACAATTACGTAATTAGCTTAAATTATCAAAATAAGATAATATTCAACACAATATCTTGAGTATTTGAATATTTAATGTTTATTAATTTATCCAATGATTATGCATATAAATAGAAGTACTTTATTCGGTAATATTATTTTGAATTTAAGTTCTAATTATAATTATTATAATTACAATTATTATATAATATCATATTATATTATAAATATAATTATAAATAATTATAATTTAAGTTATATAATTATTTAACAAAAATCTTAATTCTAATATAATATTTAATGAATACTTGATCAGATGAATATATTTTACTGTCGATACCTGTCAAAAAATTTTATATTAACCGAATTTGACAAGTTAGAATTCACTGTCATTTTTATAATAATATTAAAATATGTTATTATTTTATTATTATATATCAAAAATCGACCCATCACAAATACATATTTAAAAATTGAGCAAGCGATTATTCATTGAATCGCATTTAATTTGCAAAAAATCTTATGTTAGGGATTAATAAAAGGGTTCTACTTTTTATTCAGTAATCACAAAGTGAATATGAGTGGTTTCTTTTTCTCAAATCTTTTTTCTCCTTTATTAAAATCGTAGTTATTGATTGTCTTTGGTTATTGAGTATTTCTTTGCCTTCTCTCAAATTACTTCAGGTTTTTATAATTGGATTGATTTGCATCACCTTCGTTGTTATTTTTATTTTTCTATATCACTAGTAAACTAATTTTAGTTACTAACACCTACACATTGTAGGCATTGTTCATTTTGTATAAAAGCAGTTAATACTTTTTCGTGTATAACATTATATATTTTGTAATTTAAATTATACAAAATATTTGAAAAGTGTGTTTATTTTAATTAATTATTAAATTAATATTTTCTTAATTATATGTGATGTAATAATTTACAGTCTGGTAGATTAATTTAAAGAAAAATCAAAACCACCATCTTATAATGTAAGAAATATTTGCTAAACAATATACTGCGTAAGTGAAGGTAACTTGATTGCAAACAACAATCGGCTACAGAATACTTATCAACGAAACCACAGTCGTTTGATTACAATTTCAGAAAATAATGCACAAACCGCATAATCTCTCTTGATTCACAAATAGAACTTGTGATTGAATGCAAATGAATATTATTGATTAACAGCTTCTAAATTATTACATATATTTTTAATTCTTTTATTCTGTTAAATGACATAATACAATTTAAATAGTTTAAATAGTATACAATATTTTATACTTATTTTAAAATTGGTATAAGCATAAAATGTTCGTATATAGATATGTTATATATACCCATTGAAATGAGTAACAAGTTTCTGATAAGTTAAATTTATTTATTATATAAATAGAATTACTATAATATTCTTCTATATATAATTTAATATTTTATATAATGCTTATATTCTTTAATGTACAAGAGTAAATTTTACTTTTACTTAAAAATTTTAAATTTAGATTATTTCCATTTTATAAGACTATTCGTTGAAGAGAAAATTCATTCACCTGCCGTTTTTGGTAGAACTTTACGAGGTTTTATAAGGTGCTAGACCGACGATATTGAATTATTGTTATCTTGCACAAGTATTGACGTCAGTCATATGCGCTGCAGAAGCACCTCGTAACATGTCTTCCAGCGGAATGTTTTTCATTACAGTTTGAATCTACCTGCGCATCAATTCATCGCGAAATATGATAGCCACGCGGATAAATTTTATGTGAACTGCATGTTTCTGATAACATTCCAGTATTTTATCATTATTAAATAATAATATATATTATTTTTTTAAATTTATGCACTTTTTAAACATTTAAGCGATGAATACATATATGTACTCATCTCTGATATATATATATATATAGGTGTATATATATTAATAAATACAAAATTCAAAGTTATTCATATTGTAAAATTTATATATAAATAAATTTTTTTTAAATAAATTTATTTTGAAAGTATTTTTTTTATTTTTTATGTTGTAATGTAATACATTCTATTATAATTAATAAAATCAGTGATTTAAGAGTTATATATATTATGGTGTAGTTTATACCAAAAACTCCCAGTGAAATATGTAGCAAAATATGTATTAAAAGAATGTCCATTTTTAAAATATTTTTAGAATTATTTAGAAATAATTATATTTATTTTATTTTAATGTTATTTGCGACAAATTTACAGATACAATTTATCTTTTACGATTTTAAGAAAATATTGCGAAACAAATTATTAAGATACTTATTTAACAATAAATATAATTATAACTTGTTTCCAGTTATTGAGCTTTAAAATAAAATATTCGAAAATGATTGAATTTTCAAAACCAGTACTTGAACTTGGTATATATTTGTTTTAAAAAAGTTGAAGTTATTGTGTTTCCAACTAAAATTTATTGTAGTAAAAGTAAAATGAAATGCTTTATTATATTATAATATGCTGAAATTCTAATATGTAAAAATTAAATAAAAATATTGCATAAGAGTTTTGTCTAAAATTATTACTGAATACAGTAAAATGTATATCAATTGTATATATAATATATTTATTTTTCACTTTACTAGTCCATATTTTTTTATTTAACATTAATTTATATAAATAATAATATAATATAATTTATTAATTTAAATATTATTTACTTCAATATGAAATATATTTGTATTTGAATGAAGTGATGTTAATATTTATTTATTTCTTTTTGAAAATTCATTGTTCCACTGTAATAAAATGTATTTATTAGTAATTAACTAATATATAAATAATATATAAAAAATAACAATTCTAATAAACTTCTGTTAAATGTTTTATTTATTTACAATAATATTATGAGTCGTATCGTTAAATTTTATTTATATTTTTAAATAGTATACTTTTTTTATAATCCATTTATTAAAAATTGAAGTTAAAGAAATTTATTCATCTATGTGTGTGTTTATAATATATAAAATGAATATGTTAATTGATTATAAATATATTAAATATGCTATATAATTATTTACAATGCTAACTATTAATCCCTATTACAAATAATATAATTTAAATTTAAATTTTACTTGTGTAATAATATTTTATTAAAATCAAATTATACTTGCATTAAATAAAATAAATAAATTTAGTTTTGAATAAAAAATTGTAAATTAATTATTTAACTGTGTTGAGATATGTTAAAAATATTATTGATCCAATATTTTGATTTTTGATATTATAATATAAAGA
>JABFQC010000136.1:0-24418 GCA_022817085.1 Psilanteris sp. ZL-2020
GATATATATATTGTTTTCTTTGGTAAATTAAAAATGAAAACCAAATTTACATTCTGAAAATATGTGTCGGTTTATTTTTCAGTACGTAAAATGAATATGAAATATTAAAATTTTATCTCTTTCAAACTAATATATATTTCTATTTCCGGTAAAAATGTGAATAGGAAAACAATTTTTGGAAAGTGGCCAATTAGCTGTTTGAAACACGCCCAATGATTCCAAGATGAAATCGAACTAGGGCATATAATTTACATAAAATTCGAATTAATAAGTCGCAAAATAAAACGCGGGTTCTCTTGATAAGGACGAGACACTTTGCAAATGTTTACTTTCTCCTTCTACATATCTTAATAGACTGGTCAGAAGTTAGAGCTTAGCATACGAAAATTTCATCTATGTATGCTAAAAAGGTTTGATATCAATAATATCATTAACTGTAATGATAATTACTTAACAATCCATTAATTTCTTTCAGATTATAATTTCACGTTTCAATAAGCGTTCAATTTATGGTGTTCAAATTCAATTTTGAAAATATACATTTATTTACTTATTAGTTTAATATTTTAAATATATTATATAAATATTTATATTTAGTTTACTATCCAGATATCTGAAAATTAATATTTTTAAGTTCTACTTCTGGATTAAAGAAAATTAAAAAAAAAAATTAAACTAGTATACGTTTTAACTTCGATTTATATTAAAGCTCACATTGAAATTATTAAACACAATTTATTTGTGTTCTGCTTATATACACGCTCAATAATCAATCAAGTCTAACAATAAATTGTTGGTAATTTCATAATAATGATTTCACGTGGGTAAGTTTCATTCGTCATTAAATTATATATTATTTCACAAGTAACATCAATTATAATAAAATTAATTTAATATTTATTATAATTTAATTTTCTTTTTATTACACATTAAAGTTCGTAGTTAAAAAAATCACACATTACGCGAACGAAATTATAACGTTTGCAAAATTGTTCGTCAAAATAAAAACCATCAAGTTTCCTTAATCGTATAAAATAGCTGAGATGTTTCGTTATCTGAGATGATCTCTAAGAAGGATTGAAGTAAGTGCAATACCATTCTGGACGTAAGCCGGCTACGCCTAGCACGCAGTTGAGAAAACACTCGGCATACGGAGAGAAAGGTACTGACCTTCTTTTATCGTCTTAGCAGGCCCATGCGATCAATATAATTACCTGCATTGGGTTTGGAATTAGGTTTACACGTCACCACGGGAGATCATGAAACTTTTAATAGAAAGATTGCAAGCAAGTGGAGAAAGTCATCCATACAGGTGGAATGCCGGACGAGGTGGCGTTCGAACGATATCTATCTTTTGTACTCAACTACCTTAATCGAACAATTTCCCAGTACAAACCGCTGGCGCATTATCGATGCTGAGAATGATATAATTGAATATGAATATTCAATCAAAGGAAAATGCAACGCGGTAGCTAATTATTTGGATGGCAAAGAATGCTTAATAGTCATTTTATCAGCCATCGCTTTTATTGTATTTTTCTGCTATATTAATCAATAACATTAATCGCAACTTTAGCGTGATTTTAGTTTTGCATTTTACTTGCGTTGCGAAAAAACCGAAATTTTTAATCACAATTGATTAATTATACGCTTTTGTATAAGTTGAGTATATTAATTTGCATTATATATTAGATGAAGATTAAAATACAATGTTAGATATTATATATATATATATATATATCTTTATATAAGAATAAAGACTCAGATACTCGAGTCAGGGCAGATCATTTTTATCTTCAATATATTTACATTCAATTTCACTTGCTTTCTGCTGAAGAAGATTTAACTTAAATAACTTTTTTCTAATATTTGAAACGGTTGCAAGACGCGGTTTTGGAAAATATTTTTTTTGAAACATTTAACATTAAAAATGCTTAGCTAACTCTGTTAATGCGCTTAAATGACATTGGGTGTTCTCAAATGAATTGCAATTAGAGTTTGCAATTTATTTCGACTGTAAACGTCTTCGCATAAAAAATGATATGACTCGATAATGTATCCGCATAGAAATTATATTTTATAAGATGCGATTACTTTGTTAGAGAACGTTTCGTTACACTCTAAATATTTTGCGGCTCGTGCCAGTAGCTGCGGTTAGAGACTCGAGTAATAATTATGTAGATGCTAAAATGCACTTCCGTTCATATTGTTAACAACTCGTGAATGCGAGACACGCAAATATAAAAGAAGAACTCAATTTAGTGGGGGAATCAATTAAAAGCGTCTCTAAATTAGACGAATTTCACCCATTGGTTTTAGATTAATCGGTACTTTTGTACACTCGTCATCAACTTCGTGAACAATTACTGTGCTAATTACTTTCATTCATTGAAAAGCTGTTTTTTTAACAATTCAATCGAACCTTAATTTAGTAGCTTTCTTTAAATTGTTTTCTTGTTCTTTAAATTGTTCTTTCTTGTTTTCATGTAAAACGTTTTTATATTATATTCGTTTTGTTGAAGAAACATGCTTAATGATACGGGCAATTTTCAATTAACGCTTTGTTGTATAATAAATTAATTACAGTTAATTTTAATGTTATCTTTACAAAGATTATAAACATAATTTGATTAATTATAAAAACGTTATCAAAACAATATCAATGGCGAGGTCACCATAAATTTAACTAATATTAAATTTCCCTGAATGTTTACTTGAATATCTCTTTTGATTTTCATTGATTTTATTTATTTTGCAATTAAATCGCAAAAATTATAAATAATAACTGCTGCTTTTAATACAATCCATAATCGCTGTTAATGTATAGAAAAAAAAAGGCTTTTTCGATTGTAGTTGATTTTAAAAGTTAAGATCGATTGTATGATATGAATTTTATTCATAGATAAATAAGTTCAATAGACGTTACTTTGAATATTATTGATACGAGAAGGTCGACTACATTCACCGGAAAGTACGTCAGCACCGAGACCTTTCAGAAAAGGTGATAAAAGAGAAAGAGTACTGTTCCATTTTGTTGTACCAGAATACCGGTAACCTCCGGCTATGAAAAGAATAGATTTGCGGTGAGAAGTTGCGAATAATCGATTGTTAGGCTTTATTGTTTGAGACATATAGGATTTGTACAAAAAACTATCATTCAATTTTTTTCGTACTTTTACTCTAATTGTATAAATTTCGATATTCCTTATCGAACTTTACCGAACGGAAAGTACGTAAAATAGTATATTGACAATATCAAATATAAAAATACTCGTTTAAAAGTAGGTTTGCGTGATTTTTTATTTCACCAACGTAAATATATATTTATGGCAATGTCAGTGTAATTTCAGTTACGCAAGGCTAGTTCAAATTTTCATCGTAAGTTTACCAGTTGCAGTGCTTGCAACACGCTATGACAAATCGCAAATCATGCAATTGCTCAAACGACTCGCATGACAGAAATGAAGAAATTAAAAGCGTTTCTGAAACTTCATGGAAAAAGTTTTCGGAAAATGAAAATCATTTTGCTTTCATTGTTGAGCGAGTGTCACAGATTGGTGCAATAAGTGGACAACTTTTACTTCCGAAAAATAAACATTATAACGCTTAGGTTTTAATAGTCAGTAATAGATATTACTGATGCGATCACAAGTTCGTTTTGATTAAACATCGCTGTTACAAACTTACCAATAACAAACGATAGCTCTGCATAAGATACTCTTTTCTTGAGTATCAAATGATCACTTTCTTTTACGTTATTATATCACAATACGAGTTCTTCAATAAAATCGTTTCCTTTGAATAATCTTTGAGGAAAACTAAGAAATAGACCGATTTATATAATAGCGTGTCCTATCACTCTCTGAGGTTTTAAGTACAATGGTTGTAATTATATAAACATATTATTTTTAGACATATTTATAAATCGTTTAATTGTTTAGTTAATTTTACATGTAAAATCGGGCAACAGTAAAGAAGATTTTTATATAAAATTTCATTTCTGAAATTTTAAAAATGTATGTATAATAATGTATAATAATTAATATTTTAAATAAATGTGTTTTCGAAAAATTACTACTACTACTGATATTAAAACATAATTGTGATCCAGTTTTCTATATGGTGTAAAATTAAGTTGCTACTGTATGTTGTTTAATACATAATCAGAGCGTATATGTTGTCATGCTTAAGAAACGGTGTATACAATTAAATACATTTAGCATTTATTTGTAATATTGTTTCAATTTTCGTAACTGTTTGAATAACGGAATACAAAGAAGAGGATAGTTTTATGTAAAATAATCTAATTAGCGATGAAATTACGTCATTATATATAATAGTAAACTAAATGTAACAAGAGTTATTCTAAGAAAAATTGACTTTAACGTTAAGATATAGAGAAGATTAAATAAATATCCAATTATTTGCACCATTCATAATATAATATATATATATTTATATGTATAGAACAAGATTAGCACACCACATTAATGCGCGTGTAAATGATAACTGTTCATTTGTATTGAGTCTAATTTAATTAATATATGTTTATAAATTATAATTAAGTAGAAATGTTGAATAATTGTTGAATTGTTGAATAATAAATATTTATTTATTATAATAAACATTATTTATAATAATTATTTAATAATAATAAATAATTTACGATTAAATGTTTAAACAGAATGTTGTAAAATTATTTACAGATCAAACAAAATGTTTTGATTTTGGCCGTGACCGTTGCGTCAGTATTGCTCGGCCAATTTGGTGCCCGATGTGAACGATGGTCACGTCAAGTGTCAAATAGCGAGTGGATTCCACTTGCCGCACCAAGGCAGTCTCAGGTTCTAGTACAGGGTCAAGAGTTGGAGAATGAGGGGGCAAATGGATTAGTCACAGCTGCAGATCAACAAATATTACCGCAAGTTCAACCAATATCACTTCCGCCTGTATTGCAACAACAATATCAACAGCAACTTTTGCAATTGCAAAAAACTCAAGAGAGCATTGAAAAGTTGTTACTTTTACAACAACAGTTAAAAAATCAACAAAGATTACTTCAGGTAAAGGATTGACAATTAACTTAATTAAATACTTCAGATAATGAATTTAAAATTAATTACAACTTATATCGAACAAAAATTTATGTTTATTTAAAATTTATTTTAGTCGGAGAATTATGCTCAGGGACGATTTCCTAATGCAAATAGTGATAAAGGAAATGCTCAACAATCTACTATGGAAGATTTGGTTCCACCAGTACCATCTTCTGACGCTTTACCACCCGTTTACGCAGCACAAACATTTAGAAACAAAAGTCCGAATGACGAACTGGATTATAGAGAAAGTCCAGAGGAAACATCTGAAGGCCACGTCCAAGAAGAACGGCAACCCGTTTCACGTTTGAAGTATAATAATGGGAAACACGGTTCTCCCTATCAAATTGTAAAGCCACGAAGAGAGCAGACTGCAAATAATGATAGGAATTACTCGCCTGCGACACAGAATAATCACCGCGAAGTTGAAGAGAATGAGGAGGTAATTTATTTTATAATAAAGTGTTTTTTTTCGTACGGAAGCTTTGAATATCTTACATAGGATTTGTATATTCATTTAATTTGTTACCACAGGAATAAATTAAAATTTAAATCTAAGTATTAATGAATGAAATTTATATTATTTAAAATTTAATTTATATTTAGTAATTCTGATCATATTTTGCTTTCATTTTTCAGGTTCAGTTAGTATATGTTCCGGCGGAGACTTTAAGTCAAAGAGGTCAATTAAAGTTACAAGGTGGTCGTGTTCGTAAACCAAGTCAACAACTACAATTTAGACAGCAATATTATAAAGAAAATCAAGAGAATCCTTCAGTAAATCGACCTTCTGGTCCAAATCAAGATGCTTTTGCTAATGCGTTCCTGCAACATTTACAACGCGAACATGATGAAAAAACAGAATTGTTCAGGGAAGAAAGATTAAAGGAAATTGCTCGTTTAAACGAGGCACAAAAAGAGATAGAAAAAGAAGCCAAATTACACCAAGAGGCTGTCCTTCGAGAGCAAGAACTGAAACGACAAAGAGATGAAGAAAAACAGAAAAAAGAATTAGAAGCATTAGAAGAACAAGCTAGACAACGGGAACTTCAAAGATTGCGTCAAATTAGAGAAAAGCAAAGGATTGAAACAGAAAAAAGACGACTCGCTGATTTGAAACTTAAAGAAGACAAAAGAAAGAAACAAGAAGAAACTGATAAGACTGGAGAACAAAAAGATTATGGAGCAGAAATGACTGCTAATGATAAGTCACACGCCTTACCTTTAGTACGTGGAAATCATAAACAACATGTTCATCAAATATCTGATACAACAAAGCCAATAATTAGTAATAGAGCACAAAGCAGATTACGGCCTAAGATTCATCAACAGCATCAAAAAATGTTGTCGACTTATCCTGAACAAGATGGTTCTCCGGTACTTTTACCCAATCAGCCACCATTAGCGATTTATATGGAAAATTTGCAATCCGAAAATAGAAAGCCTAAAGTTTCTGATGCCTTAAGATTATTAAAAACTGCTAAAACTATAGCTGTACTAGATACTGTTGAGGCAAATTCTCCTAGAGTTTTCGTAGGACCATCGAGTCTTGATCCTCCACCCAGATATGTAAAATTCAATTTACCGTACCTTTCTTCTCTTGATAATAATAGAGTTGAAAGAAGAGTAGAACAATTACCATTTTTTGTTGCACCTTTGAGTTTTGAACCACCATCTGGATATTCAAAAATACCATTCCCTGCACCTCATATTGGCTCAGTTGTTGTAAATACATTAAATTTTGATCTCCAATCAGAGAATACTCATCAGAACCAGAATCAAAGTCCACCTTCCAGTAACAAACAAAATTCTTTTACTGGCGAAGAAAGACAGTCAAGTGTGGAAAGTTATGAAAATGAATCTACAGTAATATATTCTCCAGAGCAAGTAGTGACTACACCAAAACATCAAGTATCTACTTTAAGAAGTCATAGTCCTAGACCAAGAATTAGACCATATCATGTTAATGAAGAAAGAATACGTGTTCAAAATTTAGAAGATAAAAGAATACCGGCAGCTAGTTTTCAAGAAGAAAAAACAACTGAACGAGTTGAAAAACCTTTAAAAACAAGGCCATATTTTTCTACATTGTCCCCATCCACGCCTTATAATTCGAGAATTGCAAGCACTGCTAATTATCCAACAAGTCCTGATACTACACCTAAATATAATGACCGTCCTGCTACATATAGTGAACCTATTAAAGAACAGACTTATGAGAAACATTTTATTTCTAATCAAGATGTTAAAGAAAGAACTCGGTATAGAACGCCTGAACAACAAAGACATCATTACACGGTAGTTCCGTCTAACCATCAAACGAATCCAGATTATAGAGACTCTTCAAAATATGATGATAGTTCGTCCGTAATTGGTTCAACACAGTACAGTTTGCCTGCAGAATTGCCTGCGATTTCACCACATTTACCCGGATTGGTTAATGCATTAATAGAAAAAAATGAAGCAATCACTACCACTGATACAACTACTACCACTACTTCCACTACTGAAACACCTACTACAAAGTCCAGAGGCAGAGGGCGTCAAAGGTAATAGAAATTGTATATAAATATATAAAATATAACTTAAGCCATGTATTTATTGTAAAATTATTTTATTATTAAATAAAAATTTATTTTAATAGAATATAAATAATTAGAGTAAATAGTGTTTTTTAAATATTAAATAGTGAATTTTTTTTTTATTAAAATTTGAATTTTTAGAGGAAGAGTACCAACACGTTCAACGACAACGACACATGCTCCTACAAGAGCAATTAACGAAAAATCTAGGAGACCTTATAGTAGGTCACGAACACGTGTTACTACAACTACTGAAGCTTATCGAGAATCGACTTATGAACCTACGAGAGCTAAATATGAAGAATCGACAGTCAGATATGAGCCTGAAGTTCGTAGAAGAAATCATCATAGACTTCAAAAACCAAAAGTTGTAGATGTTGATTCTAAACTACCTCAGGTATTAAAGTTCAAACTTTGTATTTATTCCGTAAAATATACTGTAATTAATTATATTTTTTATATAAATATTTAAGATTTATAATTTATATATGGGTATTTTTTAGACGATAAATCAAAATAAACATGTTGAAAGTCAAGTTATATATGAACCAGTTCCAACAGCAATAACTGCGGATTTAAATAGGAATCATCATAAAATATCTACAACTACGATAATAAATGAACCTTCTTATCCTCAAACTGAATATCCTCCAACCGCCAATGATCCTGTAGAAAATTATCCGAGGAAAGTTTCTTCATCTAGAGATTCATTGAATTACCCAAGAAGAACACATGCCCAGACTCATCATGTTCAACCGGAAATTCAATACGAGTCAAATGACGACGCATATAATATACCATCTAAATTAGATGAGTCGCCAGTTAATGGATTTAATTATCAATCTCAATCAGGAAGTGTTTCATCTGAATCACCGCGAGACCAATCTTATTATGAAACAGAGGCAGAGAAAGAAGAACAGTATTCTCAACCAGGAAACACAGAGGTTCCTTATTTAGAGAAATCTAAAGATTCTGAGTTTATTCCGGTATATTCACAAGGTCAAGTTAGTTATGAAGAAGAGAATTATGGAAGGACAGATAATGTTAGACCTGCATATTATCATACGGCTTCTGATAATCAAAGAACTGATTCTATATTTGTGCCTCTGTCCCAGCAAGAAAAAGACAACAGTCAAACAGGTCCATCGGCTGGATCGTCTCAAGAGGTTTGCTTAAATTTGTTAAATTTAAAATTTTAAATAATCTGTTTTATGTATATTAAAATTAATTTGTACGTATATAAATGTTCAGATTTCGAGATCAACAATTACATCTACAACCACAGAACCTGTAATTATACGACAAAAAGTTCGAGCCCGTTTAAGTGGTACTCAATTTCAACAAGATTCTGCTGTTCAAACTAGAGCCCGAGGTCCCCAAGATGAATATGTTCGATTTAGCGCCATCAATCAAGATTCCGATAGAATATCAACTCGTCATAGAACAGACTTACCAAGAAATAGACAAAAATTACGACCACAAACCGTTTACAAATCGCAAGTTCAAACCGAAGGAGATGAATATGTGAGAATTCAGGCACCACAAACATATCGTACTTCAACATCCACGTTTCCTACAGCAGTAGATGACAGTAGTGCTGATTATGGTTTTACTAGAACACCCAATTTCAAACCAACTCAAACAGAAGAAAATTATCATACGCCTAACTATTTAAATAATCAGGTATTTATTTAATACATTTATGCAAAGAATAATTAATTATACCATGAGTTCGTCTTGAAACCGAACGCTTATAGTTGTGTGTATGCGGCTTGTTATAAGCGGATAGTATATGGCAGGTAGTATATGCATGTCGCACACATGTGTAAACTTTCAGTTTCCAAACGAACTCCCAGTATATAATTTTTAAGTTCATAAATTTATCACATTAAAGTGAAAAGTAATATCATTATTTATTTTTAGGATGCTTCTTATGTTGAAGCTGATGTAACAGGTAGCGATTCAAGTAAAATTTCAAGAAATCGACCAGATTACAATATTCCAATTCGTAAAATAGAAACTGATATACCAGTTACGCCAGCTACTGTTCAAAAATATACTTACCCTCCAACAGCATCAGATGATATTATTTATACAACGAAAAATGGTGATTTAATTAACTCGCGACCAAGAATAAAAGGTAGAATTAGGAGACCCGGCGCAAGAAGGAGACCAACTACAACTACGGAAGCAGGTATAGAAGTTAATAATGAATTGCCTGTTGATGAAAACTATCCAAGAATTATTCAAACGATTCAACGTCCACTGTTGACACCAAGACCTGTTGTATATGAAGATGCTTATGAACAACAACCAGAATCTCTTCCTTCTGTAAGGAATGGCTCTGTAAATTATCAAGATCAAGTAGAAGAAAACGTAAGTTTAATAAATTTTGTTTATTTTGTTATTAATAGGTAATTGATTATAATACATTTATTTTGTTTTATTAGCAGCAGCCGCAACAGGAATATATTTTACATTATACGCCAATATCTGAATTAGGGGAAAGAATAAATTATGACCAAGGCCAGCTAAGTGAAGCCGTTCCTCAGAAACCAAATATTAGAACATATCCTACACATTTATTATCAACTGATATTTATGGTGCTGAAAGCCAGTGGTCCACAAAATTATCTCAGTCATCTTTTCAATCAAGTAATTTTCCAAATGAATTAGTTCAACCCACAAAAAGCGTTGATAATATTGAAAACGTAAATAATGTCAAAACTGCAGAAGAAATTGAAATAATTACAGCTTCTCCGGAAGTTCCGATTACCGTTGTAGTTAATACACAATATGATAAAATGAGTGATAACCCGCCATCCAATCCTGACAAAATGATGATGGAAATTATGGATTTTGGAAATAAAATGAACAATCAATCTGAAAAAAATATAACAAAATCAAATACTAATATGATGACAGATAAAGAAAATAATTCAAGTACTGGAAATGTAACAGAAAGCATGGTTACGGTAACAAAGAAACTTGGGAAAAGAAAGGTAATTTTTTAAATTTATACATATTTAATATTACATAAACTAATATCCATTTCGATAATAGGAGATTGTCAAACGTACAGATACAGACAAGAAACTATATATATATATTATATTAGTTATATATTAATTATTATAATTACCAAATATAAATCCTTCTTGCAAACATTATAAAATATAGTAAATTTAAACCAATAACTATGTAGTCTGTATATGAAACACTTTTGTTTAGTATCCTTACTATAAACATGTTACTAAATAAAAATGATTATTATCTATTTTATAGGGTCAAAAAAGAAGGGTTCGAGTTCGAGTTAGACCGTTGGAAGATATCGTTACTGCCGAGTCACAACGTTATGAGAATTCACCTAATAACCTAGTCACGTTGCAATCAAAAGATCATACGTATATTACTCATTCGACAGAGATACCATCTACCACAGGTGAAATAAATTCAACAGAAGAATCTATATTAACGGATATTATTGCAGAAATAATGAAAACTAATGAGCAAGCAGAAATTTTAACTACTGTTCAGCCTTTCAATAATGAAAAAATGAACAAAGGAGATCAAATGATGATGAATGCTATTCCCGATACCACAGTTTCACCTGATGTTAGCAGTTTTGACAATTATGAAAAAAGTGAAGAGGTAGTGACTGTAGCAAGTAATAATTATAATAAGATGGATGAAGAAATTAGATCCAGTAATGATGCAAAAGAAAATGATTTTGATGAATTATTAAATAAAACGAATGATAATCATCCACAAAATCATAGATCTACTTGGAGTGAAGTGCAAAATCCAGCTGAAAAAATAATTCCAGATTTCTCTAAATATTATACAAAAAATTATAAGAATGGTAGTACAACTACCGAAAATAATTCTAGTATTATGACTTATTCTGATCGAGAGAGTAATACTCAATCTTTGTCCGATTACGTTAAAGTTATTTTTGATAGTATTAAAAATGCACAACAGGCAGATTCATTGGAAGCTTTCAGTAAGAATAATTCCAATAATGATAAAAACGATTCCATTCAGCAAATTTCTCCATTGACAACAACTCAGCATCCAGAAACAGTAACAGAAACCACTCAAAAATTAAAGGATTTTACAGAAGACCTTTCATTGGCCACGATGCAACCCGTGAGGACGAATAAGAGTAACGGTTTGAGCAAAGTTTTGCGAACTACAACCACGACTAAAGTGTCACATATGACAGAAATATGTTATCGTGGGAAATGCGTGATGACGAAGCCGAAAATGGATGAAAATGCAAGATGATAAGATTCTGATGTTTGTTTTAATCGCAAAATTCACAATTTCTTCATTAATCATTATTTATTTGTACGTAAAACACATCGGAAGTCGAGAAAGCGAGAATGATGTCAAAGAAAATAAAATATAGACGAGTCATTATTGCGCTACCTAGCTCTTCTTATTGTATATTTTAGGAGATGCGGGGTCGACCAAATCGTTTTATATTTAATTTCATTAACGTAAAATTAAGCATGTGTACTTTCATTGTAAGCATTATTTATATGTATATTTAATTGAAAGAAAAGTTGGGCCTCTAATTGTATTCGAGTGTGATATTTTAATAAATAAACTAATGTTTTATTAAAATTAAAATGAATTTAATGCTTCATACATTTTCTTTATTTTTTACGATACAACAGGCGTTCACAGAACAATTAGTCTATTTTTTTACAAAACTATATATAGCAAAACTCATACTTCAAACTTACACAATCATAAATTATATTTAAGCCATTAATCAGAACTAATAAATATTAGAAATGGTATTCTGACTGAAATTTGTAACGTCAGTTGCACTACTGGTTATTACTTTAGTTACTTCTTATGTCTTAAACATATTTTATAACACGCCAAAGTTTATTCATCAATGAATTTACAACAGATTTTGATCGGATCTTAGTAATGACGTTACAAACGTTCAATCTAATTGCGTTACAATCAAACTATTTACATCCTATATTATAGCTTTCATTTGGACGAATTTTTACGTTAGTTAATAATCCGCAATAAAATAATTGCAGTTCATTATATAAAATTGTTACTTACAAATATAATAACTGAACAAGATGAACATTTAGAAATTAATATTATCGAAGTAAAATATTAATAATACATTTTTGTGTACAAAAATTAAGTATAAATGTAACTATGCATTTAAAGAATTAACATTGATATATACGTAAAAATGGTTGTATATTGTTTTTTTATTCATTCATTAGTCGTGTTTTAACAATTAATCTCTAGCAACAATAACAATTATCACAGGAAATGTCATGCATTAAAATGAATGACATTTTTGCAATGCACTGCTCGTGTGTCTTGTCGTAATTAGTGCGGATTTAAAATTGTTGATTATAGATATAATGTATATTTTTGTATGAAATGAATAATTTTAGTTTTTTTTATTTTATAATATTGCTTTTCGATGTTTTGGTAGATTATAAATAATTTATAACCAATAGTTGGTATATCCAATTCAATGTTCTTCTGAATAAAATGTTATCTACTACATTGCCTTCCCATATGTTTCGAGCAGCAACTGTTTAAAATATTGAAGAATTAATTTGTTATTGGTATACATGTGACTATCTTATACAAGTGTGAAACTTTACTTTAAATTTTATTTTCATACATTGTTACTCACATCTTTTTTTTTATAAAAATTTAGAGGCATTTTCGAAAACATTTAATATAATTTGAATTCATGTTTTTAAAAACCTGATTGTATATTTAAAACGTAATTAATACTCGTATTTACGTTTGTTTCTGTTCTTTCAGAAAAATGTTACCTTAATTGTAAAAAAGATATTAATTCCTTCGGCTTAAATTATTATAATGATTCAATTTAATGCAATTCATAAATTATATACAAAACTTTCTTAAGAATTTATGAACATATGTTGTATTTAGATTAAATTTTTTATCAAGTTTAACTCAAAAATATAAACTTTGTTCAGTAGTCAATCGTAGTAAATTGAAAAAAAAATTAATATACCTATAAATATTTACCATTGCTTAGTAAAAATCTAGTAATAGTTTTAATAGTATGTTAAGATTGACTCGGTGACTATTTATAATGTACTACGTGCTCGACACATAAGCTAGAATTCAATTATTTTAAGGAATGGTTTTTGATACTGAATATAACACTTTTGGAAACCCGTAATGCGATAACGGTGTATTGCGAACTTGTGCGCCTTGTACTTTTGTGATGCATTATTTCGTCCTCTTGCACAACTGAATTATTTTACCGTGATGTTTTAATGCTTTTGCCCAAGGTAATCCGTGCACATTCGTTAAGGTCACTCCAAGAACGCTAAATATCACTAGTGCATGAAACTCTCAGCTGAAATATTATTAATTCTGAATTATAGTTTAGATATTTTAACTTGTTATTGAACGTACAAACTGTTTATTTATAAGTGTTGGTATAAAATTGTTATTAAAAAATTTAGAAATGTAAACTTAACATCTATATAGTCGTTTGTTAAAATTCAAAAATTAATATTCACGCCATGAAGTTCTGAATAAAATAATTCATTTCCGTTACGGTTATTCAATATGTTTATATTTACCTTGCAAGAAATTAGCATCTAGTGATTCGTTCTGCCACGCAATTCCATTGCTGCGATATCTTCCACTGAAATAAGCTGCTCTATTGGGATACATGAAAGTTCTCCACCTACGCACGACTGAGGTTGTTGCCATTGTCGCTCTCGTTCGGCTTCTTTTGCTTTAATTTCAGCTTCACGAGCACGCCGTTCTTTTAATTTTAACGAAAAAATAGCGACTGAACGAGCACGTTTCATTAGACTCTGCTTTACTCGAGTCTTCTTTGCTTCGCGGTCTTCTTTCGAAGGTTTTTCTTCTTCTTGGCTACTAGCTGTTCGACTGGAATCTGAAAGGTTAGTTGCAACTTCCTTGCTACTTTTTTCGGCGGAATACGTAGGACGATGCATCTCTTGAACTTTCTGTTGCGATTGGTGTTGCTTGTCTATTTTTTCGCGCGATTTATCCTTTTCAGGTGAAAATCGAAACTTTTGATTTTTAGGATTGGGTGACCAGGCTGGAATCGATCTATAGCAAACGAAAGTATGGTTCGGGTTTATTCAAAATTTATTAAAATTTATTTATGCCAAAGAATACTTTTATTTACAAATAATTATACACTCATTCAGTGTTTGTATATAATACTTAATTTTTTTATATTAAAAAAACTCGTTGTAGTGTAATTTTAGATTTACGTAAAATTCAACACCAATTGTTTAGCATTATGGTAATTTGTAGTAAATGACTCAAAATAACAAATTATTAGTTAATAAGTTAATAGTTTTTTAGATAATATAATAGTTTCACATGATATAAAGAATTATGTTTTCAAGGGATATAGACGTTGATTTCGTCAAACATGATTAAAAAATTTCCTCGTAATGATTATATATGAATATTAATTGATTAATATGCGATTTATGCATAGAAAAAATTCATTTAGCATTTTGTTCATTTAAGAAAAAAATGATTTAATATACTACATATTTTCTTAATGCATTTTAATCTTGGTTTTAAATCTCATCTCATTTTCTACATGTGGATTTGTTATTTTTAAAGCGACCATCGACCAAAGTAAATCCAGTCATTAATAGAGTTTAAGTTTTTCTTTTACTTTAAAAATTTGCTTTTGATTTCCACATAAAATGAATTAACTCATTTTCACCGACTTTTACCTTATCCGTATTGATGTATTCTTAATATATATATTATAACCATAATAATAAAGAAAAATTAACTTACCGTAAAAGATCACTGTCGGAAGACGAAGCTAAATCTTTGGAGACTATGCAATCTGTAGAACGGTGAAGTGAAAGTTCTTCCCCACTTACAATTCCACTTGAAACGGGACCACTTATTTCGGAATCACTTGATTTTCGACCGTGTTCGAGACCTAAACGTCGAACCCAATCAACGCCACCATGTGGACCAATGGTAAGATGGTGGCTGAGATCGCCACTTCCTGATGAATCCTTTTCGTTTATCCAGTCTCGAGGCCGTCGCCCTGCAACACATACCGGGATTTGCTTAAAACAAATTCACATCTACAATTTATAATAATATTTGAAACCCGTTGTATACCTCTCTCGCCCCCAGGAATGGAACACCTGGGTAACTGGTGGATATCTCTGCTATTATCCAAATTATGTTCTGCAAGAAATGGACTGCTAGCTTCGCTGCCACTTCCAGTGCTACCAGGAGTTTGGGGCGGTGGTGTTTCCGCTATTCTTGGTATGCCCGCTGTACTTGGTGTTGGAGGGTAACTTGGTGTGTGAATTATGGAAGACAACGAAGGTGTTTCTGAATTACTTTGCATATGAGTATCTGCCCGGTCAGAATGAACTGCCGCATCATTTTCGCATTCGCCGTCGGCTGGACTCACCTCAAATCTTCCTGCGACCGAATGAAGAAACTCGGTTATGCCAAGTTGTACTTCGTACGAACGAAGCGTAAGTAATCGTTTCCAAGAACTAATTCTCGTTACATGATACTGCCATATTGGCTTTAGGTGAAGCCTCGAAAGAGGCCTAACATTGAATTTTATTTTAGAGGCTTAACATTAATGAGATAAGATTATTAATGTTATAAGATACAAACGAATATTGAATTGAAAATGTACGAGATTTTATTTGATTAGACAAATCGTGTCACCTATAACAGTAGGAGGTTGCTGTTCTGGAGAGGGTGTCGAGGAAAGCCGACGTGCAGCTTCTCGTCGCAGAAATTCCACTTTAGCCATTTCGGTTGCAACCCAATTTGGAACATCCGGTATTGCACAAATGATAATAAAGCGAATCGCTAGCATAATGTGTTCTAAAACGACTATTAATAAAATGGTTTGTGTTGCTGACATTTCTGGAAACATTCGTTGAACTTGACCACTTAGACCGATTAATGCACAGTTCACCCAAATGGCTACTACTGCCATTGCTTCCATTGCATTCTGTAAAGGTTATCATTTTTTATTGTATTAATACAAAATCTAAATCAATTTTACTGTAGTAAAAGCATAGCTATTGCATGTACAAATATATTTAAAGGAATTCTGTAAAAGAATTGTAAAATGTATAAGAAATGTGTAGAAGAAAAATTTTTATTTAAATAACATTAAATTACTAAAACGATAAGTTTTTTAATTTATTACCTGCCAAGTTCCGATACTTGAAACTCGACGTCCGAAGGGTCGTTGTAATACGAAACAAAGTTTAAATGCATCTCCTCGTAATTCTAATAGATTTCCCAGTAAAGCTGCTAATGCCGCTAGTGGGAAGGCTGAAGAAAAAAGGCATACATATCCAAGTTGTGATAATAATTCCAAGTGTTCCGAAAATGCACCGTCGTACTGAAATGTAGATAGTTGCATCTATAAGACACTCGAGTAGATTATCTTCTTCATTATTATTAATAAAAACAGAAATGTTTACGCACTGTTTGCATGCAAGTAATCCGAACTAAGTTAATATTAATATTCTATACTATTGTATATTGCATCTAATAAATTATTGAATTACAATAATGAGCATAAACATTTCTGCTAGAATAACATTTATTGCATAGCTTAAATATATATAGAGATGTATATTTGCACGAGTGCGTTTGCTAGCGAGCGTTACAAGTTTCAAATTTAACCATAAAGAAATTAATTTTATAAACGTTGATTTCAGTTTCTAATAATTTTTAATATCGGAAAAATGTAACTGATCTTCTTTATAGTTATTGCACAATTAGTTTTATCTTAAATTAATATAATATATGCAAAATATTATTATTCATATCTTATATAAGGGCATTAAAGTCATTCGGCTCATTCACTCATGCAAATATTATCTTGTGAAACGATTAACAGTTGACCTACGTATAAAGAAGCATTTTAAGTGAGCCAACAGTTTAACCCCTTAAGGTTAACAGGTACGACATTTTAAGTAATAATAATAATTTTATTATTACAATTGCGTATTGAGAAATAGTTGATAAATTTTGTTTAATAAAATCATTATACAGAAATATGAAATGCATACATTAAGAGGCAACTTTATTGCTTATATATACAAATATTATATTAGCGATATTGTTTATAATTTTATGTGGAATATTGTTTTGAATTATGGCAAATTTTGTTTTTCTTTTATTAAAACAATTTCAAATAAAATTTTAAATAATAAATTAATTTTTAGATGGTCTGGATTAATTTTATTGTGGTCAATTTATTACAAAAATATCTATTATTTTTATTCATTATTATTTGTAATATGTATTTTTAAGAAAATTTAAATCTCTATTACGCTCATTTCTTAAATAGAGATATTATATAATTAAGCCTAGAACACGCACGTGGGTATAACATACCCTAGTAATTTCTTCTCATTCCAATAACTCTGCGGAACGCGACATCAACCGATTGAATAACTATCCACATTTCTTCCACAGTTGCTCCAACGTTTTGCTATAGAAAACAGCAAAATTTTATTTTAGGTTATCTAATCTCGAATTGTTATCTTATGAATATTAATTAAAATTTAACAAGTTTTAGAAATAATTTTTTCAGTAAAAATTAATCGAATTGTATAAATAATATAATATACATTATAATCATTTGTATTTAATATTTAAAAATCAAATAAATTAAAAATAACCAACAAAGTTTGGAGAGATAAAGTTGTATGTCTATACATTGAGATTTAGTATTTGACCAATCAAAATTTGTAAATAAAAAGTGGAGAAAGAAATTGTGAATTAAAAATATCTGTTTCGTTGTTTTCATATAACATATCTAATTTTTGGTCATTATTATTACTAATTAACAACAAAATTGGAAATTATTGTTGGAGTATGGAAAGTTAACGAATAAACATATGATCACAAATTCTAACTATTATTACAGACATAGTGATGTTATTATAATATTTTCATGCTTTATAATAATCTTTACATATAAATTAAATAAAAACATCTCTGTTGCTAGCATGTCCTTAATTTAATCTAAACTGAGTTATAAGACGAATCTTTTTAACACACATTGATAGTAGTTTGGAATAGTTTATTAATATCTTTTTTATGAATAATGAATTACTTTTAACATTAGTGCTGTATTTAATTAATTATATTGTAAATATATATTAAATTAAAATTAGAATAGGATTATTATATATTTAGAATTACTTTATAACGAATTTAATAGACAGATATCATATAGTATGTGATATTTTTTTATCATTTATCTGTTTGGTAAATCGAACTGGTTTGTTAATTTGGTATTTAAAAAACATTTAAATATATTATAATTAGCTTAAAATCTGTCATTGCAAAGTTTTAATTTATAGGAATTTTATTATTTTAAACATCTAATAGTATCAGTTAAATTAATTGTTTTGCACACTGAATACAAATTAGAATATATAAAATTTGTTTTCTATGGCGTGTTCTAGGATTAAGAATTTATATTTATAGCAGATTTTTATTGACATTGTATTTAAATACTGCGTTATTTGTTATATAATTCTAACTGATAAATAACCTTTGAAGAAATATTAAAAGTAGTCCCTTGATGTATTCATTTTAGCATGGCATATTACTAAAAAAATATTCTAATCTAGTACGTATTTAGTTATTCAGCATAACATGCACTATATAAGCTGCACTATATAAAAGCTGCAAACTTAATTGTGCGTTAATACTATTAAAACTTTTATCTGTTGTTAATTAACTTGTTTGTATGCTACAGTATTTTACAATTTTTTTAGTATTAGACACGGAAAACAATATTTTCTAAAGCTTACTTATTGTTTTATGGCAGACTATGTAAGATTTGCATTATTTTGTTGACGTACTTAATAATTCATTTTTAACTTACTGTTTATTATACGTATAGAATAAATATTTTAGAATAAATGCACAATAATTATTCTTTTAAATAATTCTTACTTTAATATTAACTTTATGTTAATGTTATTTTGATTTAAGATTATAAATTATTTTATATACTCCACGTTCAAAATGTTGTAACAATTTTATTTAATAATTGAAGACCTGCATCAAATTATTTTAATATATTTAATGTAAAAATTGGATTTATTTTAACAATTTTTAGGTAAATCAAGTGAATAAAAATTGATATTAAAGAAGATACTGCAAATAGTCCAAATCAAAAGTCAGCTAAGTTTAAACCAAACCTTGAAAGCAATGTCACTAAGTAGGGAATTAGTAGGGTGTCCTACTCTGTAGAGGGAACTTTCGACTTCGGCCTGGCTGACGTTTCTTGGCTGTTTGGATTTTTCTTTCTCGCCTTTGTCATCTTTATCGTCGTCTTTTTCTTTGCTTGCTGCTGCACCCATGCAATCAGACGTTGAACGAGCTTCACTTGGACTTAAAGCACCGAACATTTCGAAACTCATACGTGCCAACTTCAATTGCTCGATTATATACGGAACAGCGGATTCTTTCACATTACCGATAACTTGGCGGGCGATCAACAAAGCAGCTAATTGCTAAAAATATGGTTCCGATTGAAGACTCGATGAATTTAAAATCGATAATGATTTGTTATGCTGTTAAAATGTATTTAAACATTTAAATTACCTCTTTTAATCTTTCCTGATCCTGTATATAAAACGCTATGTAAAATAGCGACAAAAATGAGTTGACGCATTGAAACTGCAAGTCAAAAAAGAAGTCATCAATATGTATTCATTTATAATATAAACGTTTTATTAAATTATTGTTTTTTGAAAGGTTACAATTAATTAAAATTATTCAGTTGTAATTATAGTTTATGTATATTTTATAATATTACTTCGTGATGTATTAATGTAAAATAAACGAACTTTATCTCGGGTAATTTTTTAGTAATTAATTAAAATTTAAGGTGCATAATCAAATGTTTAATAAATTTGTATTCATGATTATTTATTGAAGAAAAATATTTTCAGTTTATTAGAGTTAAAAAATGATATTATACAATTTCCTTTAACATATCTTCGTATTTCAAAAGATTTGTTCATTTCGAAGTTAAATCTCAGTTTTTATTCTCTTCAGGATTGTAGATTAAATGTATTACGCAGTACAATCATTTTATCGACTCGTCGAGTAAGAATGTTTGTTTAGCTCAAGATGAAAAATTTCTTATAAAAATTCGTTCTTTTGGAATTAATTGAAACTAGGGCATCGATTAAATGCTCAAATAATGGTTTACCCATTCTCTTTTTGCTTTTCTCCCAAATATAGAATCTCAGTTTTAACCCAATAATGGAGATTTAGCTATTGGATTACGATGTTACCACAGAGACGCCGCATGAAGGATGCATGCGAATCACATGCATTATACATTGAACTCGCAATATCTACTATGGAGAAAATGAACTGAGATAAAGTTCATAAATAATTCTGCTATTATATCATATTTGTTAATATATTTGTAAGATACACGAGTTTTTTTATGTATACTTTTATGTATTGCTTATTTTGTAATTATATTATTAGTGAATTAAATATTATGATTGACATTAATGATTTTATTTATGTAGAATACAAGTTTTAAGAACAATATTTTACATAATAGCAGAAAAGCAAAATATAATCTAACAGATTATTAAATATTAAAATGATATGAATTCTACATTAATACTAAATAACTACGTAACAATTATTAATAATTAAGTTAAATGTAATAATTGCACGAAAAATTCGCGTTAAATGTATATATGAATTGATTTATTAAATATTTCTTTGGGTAAACTATATATGATGTTTAAGTTATATTTCCCATGTAAAAATAAATTTATCAACAATATATGTACTCATTGTTTCATAAAATTATTATGTAAATTATCTTATTTTATATTTATATAATTACATTTAATTTGTTTATCAAATAAACCAGAATGTTTTGATAATATATTACCAGTGCCACTTTGTAGATCAGGTGATTCTCGTACTCGGTGTCAAGACGGTAGTTTTCTGCGTCCAACAAACAAAAAGAATAGGTACTAAAACTACTAAGAGAACATACGTAATAACTATAAGAATAATCGTAATAATTACCAATGTAATTGATAACTATTTCTAGAAAAAAAAATGTATTATTATAAAAATAGTAATGTTTGCAACATTAAGTAGATTAAAAGAAATACAAGCTATATATAATACGAATTATACAGCATTGTTATAAAGATATTAAATATTAAGATAAAAATAATTGTTGTATCTATTATTATTTGTTAAAAATAGATTTCAGGAATTACAACTATATAAACAATTATAATGTAATTCAAAAGTACATAAAAATGCATAACTTCGTTAGAATTTTTTAAAAAAATCACAGAAATATTGTAAGAATGTATACATAACTTGTAGAAGAATTATAATGTTTTTAATTGAAAATTATAATATAACGATATTTATGTACTTATAATTGTATCAAATATGTTGAAACTGTTATTTAAGAACATCACGAAATAGTGAAATACTCATTATTGCTATTCAGGTCAAACTCTGGAACGTAGTACGAAGAAGTACTGTGAAGTTATAAAATCTATTTTCAGGGAATTCCAGTGTATATCAGGGCAGTCATCCAAGATTATTTCAACGATCGTGTCCTGAGGTGCCAAACATTCGATGTTTGGCTGGCTACTGAATTATATTATGTATACATATAGTATTCTGAGACTGCTGTATTGGATTTACCGATAACATATAGCTATAGCTGCTATCAATAATTAATGTAAGTTATTATAATATCAATATTAAGGCAATTAATTACCAATAAAAAAGGTTGTTACTTGGAGGACCGAATTTTTGTTGACACGCTGCTATAGATAACTTGGTTATTTTGGATTAGTTTTGGAATTACAATTAAAAATCTTTAATTTTTGCAGACAAAGCAGAATTTTAATTTCAAGTTATTACTTTTATATTTAGAGGATATTAGGTTTCCGAAATATGATGGGGTCTGGGCTCTATCTAACAAAGCTACGATTTGATGAGCTTCTGAGATATATCACTTACAAAACAAAAGACGGCATACAATGGTGATGCAACGTATTTTAAACCGTAGACACAGTCGACGTAGTAGATAATATCTTTACATAAGTATGGTAGTGTATGATGACCATTAAACAAAACAAATAGTAAACAAAATTAATCCGAATCTTTAGACGCAGTAAAACAACTTTATAAATGGTTCAACGAATGGTCAAGAGAGAAATAGAATTCATTAAATGTAATATATTTTAATATATTATATAATGTAATAATTTTATACATAATGTTATATTACGGTGATGTTACATAATTGGGTTTTCAATGTAGATGGACCCACGACCATATTCCTAATTTCAAAATCTTAATCAATAGAGATATTACGGGAAGAAGTAAACTTTTACGTGACCCGGCTCTTGATGTGTCACGGATGTTTTAAAGATTACAAGCACAGCTTCAAGCTGGACGTCAGCCAAATGGGTCCTACGTATATAGATATTTCTGAAGACGCAGGAGGATATATACATGTCTGTGCAAATTTTGAGGGACAAAGGCAAGAGTTACTGAAACTTTTATACTAAACAATGACTTCCGACAACATCATTCTCTTATATATTGGTGGCAGCGTTTACACTGTGCGTTATGATAGCATATTTTCAACTACTGTATTTAAATGAGTAATATTGCATGAAATAGAAGAGACTAAGGCATACAAATAACAATTTAATTCGGGAAAAGGCTAGAATAGTCTCACGCTGAATCTATTGAAGTACGAATTCCCATATATTAAACAAATATCATACATATTAAATTCACTTCCATTACAAATTTGTAAAAATGCTTATCTTTACATGTATCTATATACAATTTTATTTCACACGGTTAACAATGTATTTTATTACATTGTGATAAAATAATTAACATTATTTAATGGACGAAAATGGTCTAATTTTTCCAAACAATAATTTTTAATCACTAATAATGGCATTTTTACAACTGATTTACACCACGGAATAGCTGTTAAGTCATTTCGAAACGATTTGAAAAAAGTCCATTTTTGGCCATTTTTGACAAAATCTGCGACTATACCCCTTTACAAAAATCAATTTTTAGTCAAAAAATAAAATTTCGCGAAATCATTCGAAGTAACTTTATATGAAAAAATCAAATTATTTGAGATATTAAAACGATAATTAAAAGTATTTTAGAGCAAAATTAAGAAAATTGTGGTAATTTGAAATTTGACCATTTTCAGAAAAATGGACGAAAATGGCCTGCTTTTCCCAAAAAATAACTTTTAATCACTAATATTGGCATTTTTACAACTGATTTACACCACGGAATAGCTGTAAAGTCATTTCGAAACGATTTGAAAAAAGTCCATTTTTGGCCATTTTTGACAAAATCCGCGACTATACCCCTTCACAAAAATCAATTTTTAGTCAAAAAATAAAATTTCGCGAAATCATTCGAAGTAACTTTATATGAAAAAATCAAATTATTTGAGATATTAAAACGCTAATTAAAAGTATTTTAGAGCAAAATTAAGAAAATTGTGGTAATTTGAAATTTGACCATTTTCAGAAAAATGGACGAAAATGGCCTGCTTTTCCCAAAAAATAACTTTTAATCACTAATATTGGCATTTTTACAACTGATTTACACCACGGAATAGCT
>JABFQC010000136.1:24428-35894 GCA_022817085.1 Psilanteris sp. ZL-2020
AAATTGTGGTAATTTGAAATTTGACCATTTTCAGAAAAATGGACGAAAATGGCCTGCTTTTCCCAAAAAATAACTTTTAATCACTAATATTGGCATTTTTACAACTGATTTACACCACGGAATAGCTATTAAGTCATTTCGAAACGATTTGAAAAAAGTCCATTTTTGGCCATTTTTGACAAAATCCGCGACTATACCCCTTCACAAAAATCAATTTTTAGTCAAAAAATAAAATTTCGCGAAATCATTCGAACTAACTTTATATGAAAAGATTAAATTATTTGAGATATTAAAACGCTCATTAAAAGTATTTTAGTGAAAAATTAAGCAAATTGTAGGGATTTGAAATTTGGACATTTGTCGTAAAATCGATATTAATGTATCTATGTAAGCTAAAAATTACTTTTAACAACTTACATCGGCATTTTTGTATTTGATTTACACTGCGAAGTCATCCTATAGTCAGTTGGAATAGATTTGAAGAAAGTTTAATTTTTAGCTTTTTGGACTAACAAAATCCATGACTATACTTGAAAAAAATGTTTTACAAAATTGTCTAAAATTACTTTATATAAACAGATAAGATCATTTAAGGTATTAATAAACTAATTTATTCTTAAAACATTGTATTTAAAAATACGAAATAGTTCGTACTTTTTGCCGAAGATCTAACTTGACAAAGGACTGTTTATATACTTAACTTTGCACCATTTAGAGAACACACCGTCAAAGATTATTATTTAACAGTCTTATAATAAGGTAATCCATTAAGTTTTGTTAATAAGTGTTTCTTCTGTTAAAATAGAACCTAATTTGATGGTTTATTTCTTATAGTACAACATTAATTTTATTACAGATAGTAACATTTCGTGCTTAATTGTTTATTGTAATTCTAACATTAAATGTAGTTTCCAATGTATAGACAACAAGAAGAAATAATTAAATATTATAAATACATATTAATTCATATAATAAAATTATAAATAAAACTAATTTCAATTATACAAAAAATTTGTATGCACATGCATCACGAAAACTTACCTTAAAACTGATGTACTTAATAATTTATACTATCACGTAATACAAGTAACAGTTTTCTTAATCACATTTAATAAATATAAAATGTTATACAAAGATATAACCGAATAAGCATTAATAATAAGGCGTGCGTATTAAAATATTTTATTTAATAATAATAATATATTAAAATCTACAATAGACCATATTACTATTGTTCGAATTTTTATGTTGTTATTGTTATTTTATATGTCACTGAATGAAATGTTATTTAAATGATGTATATACGACCAGCATTATCTCACCTTATTATATTAAAAATATTGTAATTTCTACAATAAACCAAGAAGTCTATCAGTGTTTATACGTAAACAATGAAAATAGTACGTACATGCGGATATAAATTATAGTTATAAATTAAATGATAAGTGGATAGAATTGTACAAAATGTAGACAGAATAAAAATAATTAATAAAAATTAGAATTTATTGTAATATTAAAACTACAATAGTTTAATCAATATAAAAAATATTGACGATTTCAAAAAAATAATATGTATAAATATTTATTAATTAAACATACCCATGTCATTTAACCAAACCGCAACTTTAAAGTAAGCTTCGTCCATCACCGCAATCACGACAGCGAGTAAAACTTTTGGAACGTAACTTAGCCAAAATCCGTATCCTGCGGATTCTAGTTTCGCATCCCACCAATCCTAAAGTAATTTTGTTTGCTTTAAATCTATGTAAAGTGTACTGACATAATTTATAGAATAGCAAGACTAATCAATTTGAATTAATTAAATGCAATGTTTGAAACGGATTTTATCTATGCTGAAATAAATGTAGGAAACCGAAAGCTTTGGATTGTAAACAAATACTTTGACTATTTACACTTTTATTTTCATTTTATTTAATTAAGTAAAATTATAAACTGTCATTAATTTAACTGAATACTCCGACTAATAATTATGTATATTCAAATTATGCATGGCTTGAATTTTAACTATATTTTAGATTGTTTAAAATAGATTACCTGAATTTGAAAACTCAGAATCATGACAACGAATACAAGAAACAAGCAAGTCATGATAACCGGTACACTAACAAAATATCGCAATACGTTTCTTTTCCATCTTGGATACGTGGGTTCCAGTCGACCAGTTACTGGTGAAATTTCTAAGTCGCCCTTAAATGTAATGAAAGTAGAAATTCTTTAGTTAGTATCACTTAATTTAGCCAAAATAATTTTTGATATCCATGTTTTTTGTTAGGATTTTTTTGATATATTATTTTAGTTATTTCAAATGTGTATTATTTTCAGATTATTTTTAAACTCAATTTTTATTATTTTATTATATGTATTCCTATCCAAAGATTTAATAAATGATAATATAATTATTTTATTAACTGTTATTGATACAGTATAGTGTTTAATTAAATAATACAGCTTTTAAATTTATATTTAGGTATGGGGTTCTATAGAATGACTGAAATGATTTGAACATGAAATCATTTTAAACCTATTGCTGTTTAGTTTAAAATACAAGGAATAAAAATGTGATGAATATATGTTTTCGTTTTTCAATTTTGTTTGGTTTTTATTTTCCTTTTCGCAAATAATAAACATTCAACAAAAGCAGTACAATCATTGGTATTATATTTACTCGAAACAAAGGTCTCGGTTCGACCAGAAGATCGTCTCGTTGATCTAGAGTACCCCATCTGTAGGCTAACTCCGCCCCACGACGTTTCCACGTTTCCAAATAAACCGTTGCCCAAATCACATTGAATATTGAAAACAGCACGTAAGCTACATCTTCCACCGCTTGATTCCGCCCTATGATGCCGACCTGCATAACGATTGCATACGTGTTACGTAGTATAAACAAATTATTTATATTCTTTATTTCGAGGATTACGAGTATTACATGTATTGCGGTATAAAATTATACAATAAAAAATCATGTATATATCATCATTTACTAATACTTGATCTATAACAATGAAAATTTATAAGAGTTCTTGATTTAAATTTATGTTTTAATAGTAGGTGGTAGTGAAATCGTGTAATTATACTATATATAACGTAATTAAGCAATAAACAATGTTAGTACATTCTTTTTATATTACTTTAATATATAATATAATGAACTTATCAATAACGAAAGAGTTAGATTACTTTAAAGGGGATAGAATAAGATGATTCTTAAGAAACAAAGACGTTTACAATGTAGTCTTATAATAATAATATCGCTAAACTAAAGAATGAATATATATAACTGAAAAAGTACGAAATAAGTAATACATTAAATTTCTAATTTACGAGCATTTCACAGACTTTAGGTATAAAATGTTTTATAAACAAAATCAATTTTAATTTTAATTGTTTTTTATAGCTTGAAGGACAAGTGTTTATTATTAAACTATAATCTAATTAAACGATTAAATAAATCAGCAAATTAATACAATGGATGTTTAATCATTAAAATATGTTACAAATTAGTATAGTTATATTTACCCAATATATGACACCCACTGCCGCTGGAATAATAAGAGCGGTGGTGTAATGTCCAAGCCATGCAAAATACATTGTTACTTTGACTCCGAAATATTTACAGATATCATCTAAGGGCTGGGGACTAAGAAAAGCCCTTACCCATGACTTTTGTAAAGTTTCCAAAGCTGGAAGTTCATGTAATGGAAAGACCTAGCAATTATAATTGATTTCATTTTTGGGTACAACAAAATTTAAAATTTAAAATATATAATTTTTAAAAATATATTTTTATTACTTATTTAAAATTAAAATTTAATATTCGATTAGTTATTTTTGTACACTTTATTTAGAAATAATTCTTTGTCCTAAAATAATAATAAATTATGTAAAATATTATTATAATTGAAAATAATTATTTTATTTTACTTAACATTATAAACAAAAATAGATAACTATAATAATAAATTATACTATTGATCTTCATTTTTAAAGTTTCCAGTGAATATTGACGTTTATTAATCTAATGCAAAGTAAATAATTTATGCAATTTGTACCTGAGAAATAACTCCTGTAGAAATGCATTTCGGGATAATAGCTTGACCATCGACCAATTTTAAAGCTGGCAGACTTTGTAAATCTTGTGGACTAGCCCTTAATGTGTGAAGTAGATGTAGGACAAGGGATTGACGTTCTTGTGTTGAGAAAAATCGCTCCTCGTCGTCGTTTCCGTCGAAGCAAGTTTTTTCTGATACTACAAATTCTTTATACCCTCCGCCGAATTCTTGACGTAAGCTTTTTGGTAAATGAACTTCTTCGGCAGCTTTTAAAAGTCTGCAATCATGTAAGACATTTCTAACGTAGATTCGGACTATAGACAGGTTTTGATTTTATAAATCTTATTTGCAATAAATGATAATTTAATTATAATTAATAATAATAAAGTATGAAAATTATATTTTTCATAATACGAGTGAAACTTACACTTAATAGAATTCAAAATAGAAATGTTATTATACATTGCGTGGTATCCAACGCTGGAAATTATTTTTACAATAATAGTTAAAAGATCGTAAATTATTTATTGGATGTTTCAATTATTAATCAAACAAAATCATTGAAGAAATTAATATTTTAAAAATTAATATTAATCCATGTCCTTATACCTTAGTAAAAATTTGATGGGGCATGCCAAATCTTGCGGTGTGGTCATTATCAGGTTTTAGTATATAGTATCCTGATCATGGCCAAACCTTTGCCCCATTTTAATTTTTATTAGGAATATTTTTGTTGTTGTATTTCATAGCGTGATTGTTTAAAATATTATTTACACTTGAAAAGGTGCTGTTATATAAAATCCATAACAATCTGATGAAGCATGATGTCGCACATGAACCACGAGTCCTGGACTTCCAGCTCGCAAACGGCTTAAAAGCCACATTAAGACATCGTCCTTTGTTCCGCTTGGAAATAAGATAACTACGTCGCATTCCTGAAATTAATGTGCAAAAATAATTATGATACAAAAAAAGCAAAAAAATATAATTTGTATATAAAATGAACTTAATAGACAGGGTACTGACTTGCGTAGGTACTTTTTGAATCCAAAGGCGGCGGGGGGTCATCAAATGACCCGTACATGGTATTTTACGCCTTAGAAGGCGAGATGCTGTAAGTTCAATAAAATATGCAATTTAATTTTATCTTTATGCAAATTATTTTATTATGTATTTCCATATTTTACCAACTCATTTCTGATGGTAGCAATCTACTATATATCTTAATTAAAATATTGTTAATTTAATAGTTTATTAAATCAATTATTAGAATTGAAGGTAATATAAAATTTAATAATTTACATTTATGAATTGTATTATGAAAATTATATTGCTATAGTTTATAAAATCGTGTTATGAAAAAAGGTGTATCTGTATATATAAGAGAAATAAATTTCCTATTATATAATTTTTATTTCAAATGAAATAAATATTAGAAAATTGAACAAACTTTATTTAGTTAACTCAGTTAGATGTATAGATTAAGTAGAATTTGAGGATGTGGTATATGATGAGTGATAAGATTGTATCACTATTATAAAGGTCACACTAGATAAATGGAAGTATAAAGCTGGATTAACAAAATTGAGTTTATTATTTAATTTACATTCAATTAGAACACTAACGATTTAATATATAAAAAACAAAAACATATGAAACCGACGATATAACTTAAATCAAATCTGAAAATATTTTAATTGGTTGATTCTTCTTCCAGATTGAATTCTTTATATTATAGTTCGCTAATATACTTTGCTAAACGAATATTTTAAGTGCTTTTAAATTCTTATTCCGTTTATAAAATATTTTAATTTTTAAACCAAAAATTTTAATGCTTTCTCATTAATAAACTTATAATTTTATACGAATAATATTCAATATAAATAAAAAATAAATGCTGCAATTTATTAGTTGGTTGGAACTAACAATATAATTATGAAACAGGTGTAAATATTTTCATTATTTGTTTATGCAACTAGTAGTAGCGTATGATATTAGCATATATTTAATATAGATTGAAGTAGAATTTAGCTATCATTTATATATGTTATATAAGATTTCATTACTTATATTATACGAAATATATAAAAAAAATTTCAACGGAAAGTGACATTGTAAATTAGTATGTATAATTTGCCATTTATAATGTTTAAAAATTTTATATACAAACTTTTAATTGTACTTATTATTATGGTCGACATATTGTTCGTTTTTAGCAACTTTGTTTCTGATTATTTTTGTACAATTATCATTGTTCTTTTATTATATTGTTTCTTTTTTTATCTTTTATTATATTGTTTCCGAGTTCAGCATAATATACAACATAAATAACACAATTTAAAATAGATTTTGATGAATCAAAAATGTCAAGAATAATAATAATTCAACTGACAGTTAATGTTCTGTCAAAACAGATAATCTACCAGTAATTCATACTAGATTATTTTTCTCTTTGTAGATAAAATGCAGTGATCTTTTGTGATAACAAGTTTACATTTATTTTATACATATTATGTTAATCTCAACCACAGGTGGTTTATGCATAATCAGTCGACACATTGCGTAATTTGCTTATTAACGATTATTTTTGCATAAAAATTAGATAGTTTTCATATCAGCACGACTTTCAAGATTAATAATATCTTTTTTATTCCAATTTTATAAGAAAATTATTTATATAATTATTGAAAAAAGTTTCTGATAAGCGAAATTTCAATATCATTATGTAATGATTATTGATTGAAAAGGATTCATTTCTATTTTGAAATATTTCAGTTTAAAAAAGAATTGTGCCTTGCTCAATTATTCATGAAAAAAGGACATTTTTCGTTTTTAAATCCAGTTAAGAGGACTTTTATTTTCATTAACAGAAATCTTATTATGGTTTATTGTAAATGAAACTATATAATTTAAAAAATTTTACGCGGGACTAGCGGATCTATTTTGATGAGTGGAGATATTCACGCAAAAGTTCTCAAATGGAGAATATCAACAAACTCCAGCAGTATAAAGATTTAGGAGACGGCCACAACATTGAATATATTAATACTAAGATTAGTACCACATTTTATACAGCCAGTTATGACGAAACGATTCGTGACATAACATTCACATTCAAAGATTGGTGAACTAGATAATCATTAAGAACTTTATTGTACTGAAAGGTACTATACTGAACATAGCATATATGATACATAAGTCGAACCCAAAAACACAATGGAGTTAGAATATATTTAAAATTAACGAAAACACATTTACATCAAAATTTATGCGAACATGAACCAAAAGTGGTGGAAACTTAAGTGAGGGACACCATGAACTTAAAAAAGCATATATACCATCAATTCCACGCAACAATATTCCGCAGTAGCAGAAACCAGTGTGTGATAGAGGACAAGCGACATAACTTCATTGAAGAATTATCGTTTACTACTGAGAAAGATATAAAGAGCAGCGTGACCAAGTTTTGTATTGCTATCCTTGTCTTGCTAATAGCATTTCCATATAAACCTATAAACCGTTGTACGCTTGGTCACGCTGATAAAGAGAATGAGGAAAATTTGAGTTAAGTCTACGTTCAGCGAAATATTTATGCCTAAATTAACACATTTCTAGACATATCGATAAGCATAAATAGATAAGGAAATGGTGTGCAATATGGTTGATGATGTAAATGGGACCTAGTTTGTAAGATCGTTACATAAAGATCAGAAAACATTCCAATCTGATAATGGATGTTCAAACGTTCAAATGGAACCCGGTATTCGATGCCTTTTTTTTGCATAATGAAAGCACTCACAATTGGTAGAGAAGAAAATAAATATGAATAATAATATATATATATATATAATAAATAATATATATAAAGGGATAGCTAATAAAATGACTAAGTTTTGATAAACAGGAGTGATATAAGACCAGACGTTGCTCTGTCTGAAGTTTTGACAATTCCCGCAGAGAAATGACCAAAACTATCTTTGACGTATGCAATGTTTATCGGGCATCTTTAGCTCCAAGTAATACTTCTTCCTGAACCCAAATCCACTGGAAAACGCCATCTTCCATCCAGCCACTGTGTTTGTTATACTGAACCATGCAATTGAGGATTATCTGAGAGATCGAAGTTGCGGTATACGAGATAGGACAGCACGAGAAAATTTTTATCAGCCGATTCTGCACTAAATTCTTTGATAGGAACTAATTTGTAGAATGATTTATACGAGTTTTTTACATTTGAATATTTTAGCATGATCCAACATACATAAGAAATATTAATAAAATGAATAGACGATGAGTTATATCCGTATACGGGATCACCACCTCACTAAAGTAGTCAACTTTTAATCATCGTATGATCATATATTAAAAAAGATCACATATTACATTTGTGGAAACAAAAATAATTCGCTTTTAATTAACTTACAATAAAACGTGTTTCTTTTCTGTTTGTATATTAATCAGAATTTAAGAACAGTAAATATTATTAAAAATAGGAAAACAGACCGATAATCGATCAAGCATGACTTTTTTTGGAATAAGATAATTTATATTTTTAATCAATTTATACTTTTTAAGCAATAAATGATAATTTAATGATCATAAAATTGTACGAAATATAATAAGTAATAATTTTTGTATTATACAGAATCGGTTTTCGTCAAAAATAATTTTTATTTTTTACTAATGATACAATTACGTAGTAAAAAATTTGTTTGATTCATTTCACTCGTACTATATAATTTTAATATACATATTAATAAATAGTTAATTATAGAAATAATAATTTCTTGCTATTTGTATTATTTATTTTTTTAATATTTATGATTTTATTAGTTATTCTACAATTTTTGCTTTTGAATAATCAGAATGAGAAATTAAAAGTAGGCAATCTGCCTACTGTTACAAAAACAGATATGTATCATAGCTTTTTAAGAATAGATGCGACTACCACACATTATATTCATGTAGTATGTTTTATATTCTTATATACAAATACTTGTTACATGTTCAATACTTATGTCATATAGATACTATATTAAAAAACTATTATATATATATTTTAAAATTATTTTTAATTATTTATATATATTATATAACTAATTATAAAATTTATTTTATAATAATATCAAATAATTATGGAAATATAATTATACATTTATAGTAAAATATAATAGATATTGATGAATACCTTTAGTATTTTATTAATTATGTCGATAATTATTTATGGTTAAAATAATAATATAATATCATCATAGAATTTATATAATGCAATATGTAATATAATAATTTTATGTAATTTAAATATTTTTTTAATATTTCAAATTTAATTATGATATATAATTGTGGAGAAATGTATTGCTTTTAAGTATAAAGTTAGGCACACAGGAAAAAATAATGATATAAATCCAACATAAAATGACTATGTTGACTATACGGTGTTGATTCAACACAGAAACTTTGTAAAATTAAAACGAATAACTTGTTTGAATGAAAACAATCGAATTCTAAGCAAAAATAGCTGATGTGTTTATAAACAAGGAAGTCTAAAACGTTATATAATCAACACACCTCGTTATAGATCCAATGTTTTTACCTATTTTAAAACTAAACCATTTTTTATATATTTAATGTCTTATTTTTTCCCGTGCATAAATTCAAATGCACATAACTTATTTTTCAGCAAATATTTGCTTCTGATTTATAGCTCAATCTCAGAAATTTTAGAATATATATTTGAGGTCTTTACGTATTCAATTGTCTTTAAATGTGTGATTTGAATATTTAATAATGTATTAAAGATTTTTAGTAAATTTAACGTTTAGTTTTATCAACTATCAGCACTTAAAATAATGAGAATATAAAATTTATTTGATGAAAATATTACTGAATTCATATTTATTTCAGAAGAGGTACTAAATTATATATTTATACATAGAAATAAAATAACATCGATGTTATCGATGTTTTTTGTCATTGATTTAAATTTTTGTTAAAGAATTGATTAGTGATTAGTGATTGTATTTATACAATTTTTCGATTTATTTTTTTGGTGTAAATTATTTTATACGCAAATTGTCATGTCTATAATTATGATAAAGAAATAGTCCATAATAACAACGAATTAAATTGAATATAATTGAATATAAAAGAACAGCAGAAAAAAGTTGATAACAGCAAAATATTTAATTGTATAGAATAATTAATGAACTACAGCATTCATTATTATTATATTCATATGTATATAAGAATTTGATTGAGTTATTGATGCAAATTCTTTATCATATTAATTTAATATTATTAATTTTATTTTTTTAATAAGGTTACTCACATTTCTTCCCATATTGATTATCATACTTTGTATGTATATATATATATATATACGTTTGTTGTAATGAGTTGTTACATTGCAGCGTATATAAAAATATATATATTATACGACATAATATAATAACATTACAAATTTATAACACGTAATTACTAAAACAAATACTTCTATTATTAAAATTAATAATCTATAATGATGTTTCTATTTTTACATTACAATTCTATACTTTGTAATTCAGGTTTTAAATAACCTAATAATTGTTTACAAATTTTTATTTATTAGAATATCATAAATTATAGGTAAAGCTGCCTCAAGCATTCTGAGCATTTATTCATGTTTCTTTAAGAAGAAAGAATAGGTCATACTTATATATATGTATATGTGTATTGATGTTTGAGTGCACATGCATGTGTATATATCTATATTACAGGATATATAAAATCGAAAGGTGCATATCGAAAAATACTCAAACAATGGAAATTTATATGCATTAAATGATTGTTTCACGTTGTTTGCCACACCTATTCATACTGTAGATAAGTTGTACCGCATTGACCCGAGTAGATGAAAACAAATGCCTTCGGTATCACCCGGTTAACGTAAATTCACCCGATGACGTAAATTCAAAAATGTGTGCCGTAACATCCGCGATAACGCGGATTGACTTCAAATGCAAACAATTCTCTCTTTTGTCAAAACAATTAGCACAAATAATTTTCTTAATTAGAGATTTAGTGAAACATTTGAAGCAAGTAATAATCGTACAAAGATATACAGTCGCTGCTCGTTAAGTCAAGTGGATAGTGAAGTTTGTGCAGTATTTTTTTTTTTTTTTTTTTTTTTTTTTTTTTAAAATAAGTTTTTTTAATTTTTTGTTATATTTTTAAAAAATTTCCCTTTTTGGCGGTTTTTTTTGGCGCGTGTTTTGACTTCCTTTCCCTTACCCCCTCCCCCCTTCCCTGTCTTCTTTTTTTTTCATTTTTCTTGGGAGTAACCCCGTTCTTTCCTTTTCCCTTTTCCCACTCTCCAGCCTCAGATATCCCCCTCCACCTCTGCTTGTCGTCTCTG